>RJWM01007956.1:0-75466 GCA_004363535.1 Dasyprocta punctata | reverse complement strand
TATCAGTCCATTTACTTAAATGCAGGACAAACAAAAATTGCACATTTTTTCATTAATTTTTCTAAAATAATATAACAGGAAATGTAAAAATGACAATTTTATCAAGTTTATTCCATAAATTTTCTGTGTATGGTATATCTTAAAGTATTCAATACGTAACACAATGTTACCATCTGGACAGCAGCGTCCAATCCCTTTCAGAACTCTTTTTGCATTATTGTCTTTCTTTGAACAACACACTTTACACTGTTGTGCTGGCTTTCCCTTTTTTTCTGTGAGTGGCATAATTTCAATAAAATGTCTCCCCACTAAAAGTAATGGTGAAGACATCGATGACGGATGTCCTGGCCGGCATTTCACTATTCCATATTTTTCAATTATTTGATCTATTAGACCTAATCTAAGTTGTAAATGACTTTTTGAACCCCCTCCCGCTATTTTGAATAAATAACAACTGAGTTCCATACTTTTTTATATAAGAGAAAAAAGATACAGAAACGAAAAACAAAAAGCAAAAGAGACAAACAAACAACAACAGCAAACCCAATACAATAATAGTACAGGTTTACAAAACAAAATGATAGGAATTTGACAATGGTTGTAATATTGCATATCGTTACCTTCAAAAGCGTTGCTTAGATTAACAGACATAGACATGTAAAATTGATCCAATCATGAGTATTACTGTTCTTTTCCAATAACTAATACAATTAGTAGCATAATCATTTCAGCTATCTTATGTAAATATATATACACATATTTATGTCTTTTTCCTTTTCTCTTCCTTCTTTCCTCCTTTTCCCTATGAGTTTCATATTTTTTAGACAGAAGGTACATAAATATTTTATAATAATGTGCTTTTCCTTGCTTTTTGATTACTGGATCACTGATTAGATGTTGGTCAATTCTGTCAACACCACCTGTAGAATTATTATCATTGGCCACCACTGGAATTTTTAGTTTCAAGTTCTATCATTTCTTTGCTATGAATAGTTGATGAAAAGGAGATGTCTTTTTTGTCTTTCTATCTCATAACAGACATTTCCTCTCTGATAGGCTAATGTTTCTCCCTTTTTCAGTTCTTTCTTTCGCAGACCTTTCGGTGCTTCCTTCCCATTCAGTCTCAGTGTCCCAAATGTGTACGTTCTGTGTTGTAAAAGAATATCACTGAGTTCTGGGAAATACAAAAATTATATCTAATGTACTTATGATAAGAATTTGTATAGCTTGTAGCACAAAATTATTTTTTCACAATTAAAAAACACAAATTAGACAAAGGAAGTAACCAGAATTTGTTATTAGATCTCACTGGAAACAAACATTAGAGATAAATGCAAGGTTCTAAATTTAAAAGTATACAAAAATAGTAGATATAAAACAAATGAACAGGCGACGGAATATATCTCATATAAACAAGAATCAGCTGGTGGAATTAGCACCTGCCAAGTGACACTCGGAGAGACAGCGCATACAGGGGCACGCTGCCCCAGAGACAGTCAGGGTCAACTGGTAAGTGGCCAAATCTGCACACTTGGAGTAGCAGTGCTGTGACTGCTTGGGGTTTTTTCCCAATCTCTGGCAAGACGTCCTCCCACAGGGTAACCCAGGGCTGCAGCCCCTCCAGATCCACTTGACTCCCTGAGATGACATTTTCAGAGCTGTTTGCAGGGTCCAGAGGCAAAGTGCAGCACCAGACGCAGAGTCTTCGGGTCTAGGCAGCTCTGCCATTTACTTGAGCGAGTTAATTAACCTCTCTGAGACTGAACTTTCTTTTCAAAATGGATATTCTCTAAAAGGAAATAATTATAGGCATGTTAAAAGATGAATTAAAATTCCTCCTGAGAAGAGAGAGCACAAATTTGGTGAAGATAACAGATGCCTGCTTTTCTCTGTAGACAGTGCTTTTACATTTTTTTAAAAACCATTTTAAGAAAACTAAAAACTAAAGTAAGAATTAACAGGTGAAACGCGTCCTTCCTCTTCCTCCTAAGGCAACTGCAGGACACCGCACGCTCTCCAGCTGCCATAACCTGCTAAATACACTTGCTCTGGGAGTCACCCTGACGACTCAATTCTGATACCAGCTCCACAGGCCTTGTTCAGTCCCACAATCCACTAGGTGCTCACAGGACCCCAGGGGGACACATAGGAGTGCTGCTGGTCCAGGCACTCCCCGTAGGATGTCCAATATTCAGTGAGGAGACAGGACAAGGACACACTGGTCTACAAGTCACAGGGCGGTGTGTTCCAGGAGGGAGGTGGGAGGTGGTCACACCGTCCTTAGCTCCAAAGGGCAGAGGCCACCGCTACTGGGGCCCTGGGGAAAGGTTTCATGGGATGGCGATGTCAGACCCTGCAAAGACTGGACGGACCTGAGTAGAGCTGTCAGGGAGGAAAAGGAGAAAGACCCGGTTGCAGAAGGTGAAACACAGGAACAGGAGAACAGCTTCCAGGGGGCTGTGCACAGGGGCTAATGTGGTCTCTGAATAAAGCAAAGGCGGCTCATGAAACCAGAAGTGTGACGTGCTGGCTTATCACTCACTCACTCATACGTGCCATTATATTATATTATATTATATTATATTATATTATATTATATTATATATCCCATAAACAAAAAGGAGACACTAGAAGTTTTGCAGTATGGTGAGCTCTGGGCAACTCGGCGGAGAGCAGAGTTCTTGTTTAGTGCAGGAAGGAAGAAAGAATATGAGGACAGCATGGGGCTTTTCAGCGGCAGTCGGTTTGTTTACGCCTTTCTCTGAACTGCAAGTGTAAGGTTTGACATTTTGGAAGGTCTATTAAAGGTTGCCAAGCATAAATTGTGCCCAGTGCAGAAATGACTAGGGTTCCATGTTCCTCCTGAGCAGCTCCCCTGATAGGAGGGCTACTGGTCACAGCGTGCTCGGGGCTGAGGTTGTAGCTCAATCAGCAGATGCAAGAGGCAGAGAGGCTTAGGCAAAACACCCAACTCCAGTGCGCTGAGACCTGGGCTCAAGGCTGCCTCTGCCGCTACAAGCAAAGCAGCCTGGGGCAGGCTATTCTCTGCAGCTTGGATTCCAAATGTGTGCAAGAGGAATAACCATTACGGTTTAAATAGGAAGTGGCCTTGAAGATTCGCTGTGCATGGATGGATCCCCAGGCAAGTCAGGAGCAGAGGCCTGCTTGGAGGAAGAGCTCACCGGAGATTGCGTCTCATGGTTGAACCTTTGCTCAGCGCTCTCGCTTGCTCTTTACTTCCTGGCATCCAGGAAGTGCACAGCCTTCCTCCACCACACCCTCCTGCCATGGCGTTGCTACCTGGGCACCAGCCAGCCACAGCTGGGAACCTCTGAAACCATGAACCAAAATCAAGTTTCCCTCCTTGAAGTTTTGTGTGTCAGCTATTTCGTCCCATCAATGGAAAGCAGACAAATACAATACTCGTTAATGTGTAGGGATGCAATGATGTAACATGAGATGTCCACCAAGGTAGGCATGGTAGATGCAAACTCTTTCCCTTGATCTGAGCCAAAATCATCTATTTCCACCCATTCATGGGGCATAATTTTACCTTGTGGAAGCAACAGAATGTATTTGCGCCCAGTTTCACAATAGCAGCAGACAGCAGCCCTGTTCCCACAGGTCTTCTCCACCTTAAACGTCACTCTTCTCACGTAACAGTTTCCAAAGCGCTTCTTTTCTTACAGTCTTGATATACACATTGTTGCAGTCAGGGTTTTCAGGGGAATAGATTATTTGCAGGATACATAATTTATAGGATTATTTTATAATATCCACCCAAAAAGTCAAATGCAAAAGAGTGCAAGTGATCTGTCCACACACTACAGACCCAAAGAATTCGGCTGAGGCCCAGGATCCCACAGCAATGTCCTGCACATACCCAGCTGGAGGTCTAGTGCCCCTGGCAGTATCCTCTACAAGTCCAGCTGGAGGCCTAGAGCCCATGACAATGTCTCCTGCAAGTCTATTTCACAGATCTGTGCTGGGAAGGCCCAAAGGTCAGTGGTGGGAACTAGAAAGTCTGCACCAGCAGGGTGAAGGGTCTGCGCCAGCAGCCTAAGGGATCTGCACTGGAGTGGGGAAGCGATGCTCAAGGTAAGGACCAGAGCTCCCCTGAAAAGTACCACAGCCATCCTCAGCGACAGCAAAGATGAGAACAGCCGAGTTCATATCAGAAAGAGCAGTGTGACAACTTCTCCAGGAGAATCAACACCCCTTTGCCCTCCAGTGCTCTTTTCATGCTGTTGGTGACAACCCTTGGGTGGGCTTTCTACACCCATGCTACCACCACGTCAATTCAGTTCAGCTGGGTGTTACAAGTCGACCATTAGCTAATCCACCACATACATTGTTATGATGGCTAAATTCCTTGTCTTTTCTATAAAACTACATAGGGTAGAAGGAGACTTCCTTAAAAGCAGTCTCCCACTTTCTGATGAGAGAGGGCAAACATCAGGATGAACTCTGGAGAAACTTCTGACCCTGTTTCTACTCCCTCCAGGCCTTGGTCTGACAACTTCTTAAATGTAGTCTAGGACAAACACTGAGGGGAAAAAATGAGAACCATTGGTGTAAGACACATGGATCCGTGTTCCTCTGACTACCCAAAATAAACCAGGACTAACAAGACTAAAATAACCCCGACACTTCATATTAAAGAGGCTCTGACAAGCTCCTGTTAAAACCACGCACAAAGCAGTGCTGTCACTTTCAGTACAATTAGCCTGGCCTTGGGAATCCAAATGCAGCCCCAGAGATGAGGAAAGAAGAGAAGTCTGTGGAAGAATCTGCATGTCCTTCCCAGTAGTGAAGAGGACATCTGCTTCTTTTACCTTAGGAATTTGGAGTTTGCTTTCCAGCTGACCCACGACCCAGGGCAGAGATGCTCAGCAGTGCACGCTGATCGCTTTCCATGGACCACGCTTCGGATGAGGTCCTGGGGGTAACAAGGTGATTAACAGCCCTCTGAAGGCCTGAGCGAGGAAGCTGACAGGACAAGAGCATGGAAATACAGTCACCCCTCTGTTTCTGGGGAGTCTGCATCTGCTGATCCAACTTCACCCCTCTGTTTCTGGGGAGTCTGCATCTGCTGATCCAACTAACTGCAGATTGAAAAAAAAATTGTGTGTTCCTGAACACATAGACTTTTTTTGTCATAATTTCCTAATATAATAAACAACTATTTCTGTAGCACTGGCATCATATTAGATATTATAACTAGGACAGGAATGATTTAAAGTTGATGGGAGGACACACTTGGGTTATATGCAAGTACAATGCCACTTTCTATAAAGGACTTGAGCACCAAGGAATTTGCTAGCTGTGGTTACATCTTAGAAGCAATCTGTCCCCAGTACAGAGCCCTGACTATATACTGCACTGGATGAAGGAAGGGGAAGTTGAAAATAGATTTTGTGCTTCAAATCTAAGGTCAGGGAAGAGCCCATGGGGGAAAAAGACAGATAAAATTAAAGGACCAAGTTTTATTCCAAGCACCAGGAGTGGGTAGGAAGCTATCAGAGAGGCCCTCACAGCTTTAATGGGTGGTATTAAAGTGACAATTTTACAAAGATTTCACCAGGCTGAAAAACGAAAATAAGAATCCCAGGTCAATGGAATAACATGCCCAAGGCCTAAGGATTATCCAGACAATTTCAGGGGGCAGGAGAGGCTTTTAAACTTGTCTACAAAGAGATAGACCAGGACCTAAGGACTGAGGGAGGAGAGTGGACGGGGAAGAGAAGGGACAGTAAAAAGGACTAGGATGATATCGATATGTATATCTATCAACAACCCAAAATGAATGCATTCATTGTGTGTTGCAAACATGTGCTAATTTAAACATTTTAAAAAAACAAATCCATTAGTAATGTAGATACCCCTCCCCGCCAAAAAAATCTTTGAACCATGGAAGTGACTTGGAACAGATTACAGGGAGAATCCTCTGGCAATAGTGTAGAAAAGGAAGATCACAGACAGGGTGATTGGTTAGCAGACTGGTGTCCAGGCCCAGAGAGGAGATGAGATCCCAAGTTTAGGTCAGTGGCTCTAGGGAGATGAGACAATGGATTAATAAACATGTTGGCCAGTAAGCTACATTGAGGTCAATCACAGTTCTGCACAGTGGTGTTGCACCATGATTGAAGAACAGTAATCAAAGATGTGTACTGATATCTCCCAACCACAAACACAATGGAACTGCCACGAGGAGGAAGAGCCACTTTTCTTTAGATATTTATGCTGTGCAAAGATACCAAGGCAAAATTAAATCCTTTATTTCACTAAGTATTTATGCAGTACTTAACACATTGCATTGTCATCTATCGTTAGGGACCATACTATGCTCATTAGACATGTAATCTCATTTTAAATTGCTTTAAATTTGTTTTACTATTTTACAGTCATAAAATGGGATGAGTATAAATACCTTGCCCAAGGTTATAGTTAACAAACCATTGACTTAGACATAGAGAAGAACAAAGCAGAAACACATGTCACTAGAGAATAAACTGCAGAGAAAATTTTCATATCCCAGAAGCCATGTGCTGAGTTCATGCACATGAAACTTTTGAGGAAAATAATTTCTCATTGGCATTGTTGAAAGAAATACAAATTGACTTGACCTATCCAGAAGGAAATTTGGTAGCAGTTAACAAAACATCTTGTGCCAGCATATTTGACCCAGCCAGCAGACGTCTAAGCATATGCCCATGAACAATACTTGCCACAATATGGAACTGTACAAGGTATGATTCAGCAATATGGTGAATGCTTATAATTTGTTAAATTATTGCAGAAAAGAGATATTGCCATTGATCCTCTTCAAAACTCTCACTTACCTTAGCCTTCTTTCCACTTTCTGAAGCAGTTCTGGGAGTTCTCTTTCATGAGTGTCTTCAGTGCCTCAACATTCGGAATTGAAAACGGTTCCCTCCTGCAATCATTTTGACTTTGGAGAAGCCACACAGTGTCAAATACTCTGACTAAGGTAGACAAGGACACGCTGTGAGCCTGCCTCTCCTTTGGATGGGACCTGGCAGCAACGATCTCTGTATTTTTTTTGTTTTATCACAACTCATAAAGACATTCAGGAAAGCAGACTTCCAGAATTCCTTCAGAAAGTAACAAGAATAATAGGATATGTACGTCTCAGAGGAGGGGAGTATTTTGATGGGTGTTAAAGGCAATAGTGTTTTTTTACTGTAATATATTTTAAAACATAAACCAAAATATACTATAGCAAAATTTAAACTATACCTCCTCACACCTCATTTGCAACCACATTTATTTATTTCAATCTATGCAAAATATTGGGCACGCCTCCCATGTCCTTGCATTAAGAAGTAGTTGTGTAAAACAAGGGTCGTCTACACATTAGAGTCCTATGCATCCATGACAGAAATGAGGGAGATACACAAATTGCTATGAAGTAGCTTTAAAGATCTAGTTTCATGTGAAAAAAGAAAAGTTCTTTCTGCAGAGTATGCTTTCCTTTATATAAGAGAGAAGAGGGCATAAGAAATAAAGGATGTGTCTACTCATTTGTAAAGGAATACAAGATGTAAAAAGCACAAGTACTAGAGCCGGTTCCTAGCAGGGCACGGGTGGGAGCCTCACAGGCAGAACACTGGTAACGGGTACAGGAGTGTGGAGTCACAGTTCTGATTATACTTTTGGTCTAATTCTGACTCCTCAACCTTGATAAATTTTTCCACACTCTCAAAGTGATTGAACAGTTGAAATCCAGCAGGGCGCAGAGGACAGGAGAACTAAATGGGATGTACATGATCTCAGGAGAATCCGACTGTACCACACAAGGGTAAGACAGCTACTGAGAGGCATGGGAAGGTCCTTAAGCAACCTGGAAAGCAGCATTGTACTCTGCTGGAGGGCAGAGATGCTGTGTTCTCGTTAGCATGCTTGTTTTTCACTCAGGGATATGAGTTAGACGTGCAGAGGCAAGCTCGTGTGCATACTTGGATTGAGCGAATGAGTGATTGTATAGTGGATGAGGAAATGCCGACTTCTCACTATTGCAGCAAGATGCTACAAATAAGAAAAGCAGATCAGAATAAACCTGAAAGTACTGGATTGGAGTCAGAAGTATCAGATGACCTCATAGTTTTTAGCACATCCATGTGTGCGTGTCGTATGTGTATACATGTATGCAGATAGATACGGAAATACGTGCAGGTGTTATATGGAAAGTTCCTGTACTACATCTCATTGCTGTCTCTTATGAGGAGCTTTAGGATTAATAAGACCTCAGTACTGACAAACACTTCCAATGCCCATATCTAATACTGTATCATAGAATAGTAATTGTAAATACCATTCTTGATCAAAGGAAATAGAGACTATTAAAAAGCTGTTAAGGAAGGACCAAAGAAAAACATAGGATGAAACTAAATGTTGTGTGGTATGTCAGAAAATAAGGAAATATTTAAAGATTATGAGGACCTGCCAAAAATACACAGAAGCTGACTTTAATAAGCCTTCACTGACTAAATCTGGGACAATTTGAGCAACAAGATAAATACTGACAGTGATAGATTATAACCCACAGACTAAAATAAATACCCACGAGCTCATGTTGTTATAAATAAATAATTTAATAATAAAATGTGGAAGAAATTACAGCTCTTCATTATGGTAAAATTCTATTAATTGTATAGGGAGCGAGGGAAATAAAAAATAACCATCAGTATACAACACAGTACTTGTCACTTCTGGGAAGAACAATTGATTGATGCTAAAATTAATAGGAAAGAATATGATGAGAAACAGGGTATTTGGACATTCTCAAAGTATTTCTCCACAAGATACCTACTAATCACAAAGAGGAAAACGATACAGTGGAACATTAGCCAAGTGATCAAAATTAATACGATCAATAGTAAGATACACTGATTAGCTTCCGATAGTATGCAGAGAGAAGGACCAAGATTGTAATACAACTTCTGTAGTGATGTTGCCCAGAATATATTAATCAAACAGATCCAAACTGAGGGACAGTCCACAAAATAACTAGGGTAATAGTCTTCGAAAGTGTCAGGACCGTGGAAAGGAGTGGGGGAGGAGCTATCACGGGCTGGAGTGACCAAGGAGGCCCCACAGCTAGGGCAGGGCGGGATTCCAGCTTGGCTGCTGCGCCAGATAAAGGCTGATAGGGAGCCAACTGCTAGAGTCAAACAGGGCCTATAGATATGAGAATATTCTACCAATTTCAATTTTCTGATTTCAATAATTGCAATATTCAAGATGTCACTATTAGGGGAAACTGGGTGAGATGTACATGGGAAGTTTGCAGTATTTTTTGCATTTTCTGTAAGCCTTAAATTATTTCAAAATAATAAGTCAAATATGTAAGCACATATACTCTCAAAAAGTCTGCAATGTACTGAGTGTATCAAACCCCTCTTCTTGCTACTCAAGTCTTACAATCTTTTCTATGTATATGCATAGCCATCACATCTTTGACTTTTTTCCCTTTCTTTCTCTTTTCCCAAGTTCTTCACCAAGACGGTCCCCAAACTGACCCAGAATATAGGAGTTTTTCCCTTTTGTGCCATCTTCTCATGCCTATCTCTTAATTTATTCCTTATACCTGTCTCTCAGTACATTTCTGTATCCCAAAAGATCCATGAACCAAGAAAACGGAAACAGAATTTTCATTATAGAACAGAAGAAAGGGAAACCTTGCCTGACCAAGGATCATTATTTTCGTGAAGGGAAGAAAGGGACGACCAGAATGAATTATGTCTGCGCAACACAAACATAAACATTATCCATCTATGGGTAGATGGTAAATACTCAGGGTGATCAGGAAGGAGTAAAGTAATTTGAGAGAAGAAGTACACTAAACTGGAGGTTATCCATCTTCTAAGAATAAATTCTTGGTTGGCCTTCTCAAGAGACAAACTTAGCAGATTAAAAGTCTAAAGAGTTTATTTGAACAGACAGGAATTCAGACCCCAAGGTATTTACAAAAGTAAGGCAAAAAAAAAAAAATTGTGTAGTTGAACTGGAAAGTCCACAGTTACAGGTTACTTATAGATGATGATTTGTAAAGTCACTAATCTGCAGTTAGTTGGCAGTTTGGTCACTTGCTCAGCTGGGACCACTCTTTCTCAGCTACATTTTGATTTCCTTATGTACTAAGGCAAGAGAGCTCTGGAAACTTCTCAGCATAATAGCCTCTCCATTAGGCTTTTAACAGTCTTTAGGTAAGATATTTTCTCTCTCATGTAAAGAATTATTGGGTTAGTAATTATTAAAGTCTCACCACTAATTTCTTTGATATATACCATTCCTATGCACAGACGTGTATCTGTTTCCATATTACCTCAAAATCTCTCTCTCTCTCTCTCTCTCTCTCTCTCTCTCTCTCTCTCTCTGTGTTTGTGTGTGTGCGCACATGTCTAGCTAGCTATAGTCTTTATCCCTGGTTCCTGGTACAGAACTTCTAAAACCCTGGCAATTACCGGAGTGCTAGTGGAGATAAGAGCATGGTGTAATTTTTTAGATCAAGCCCCCTTCAGCCACACCTAAGCTTATGATATGCTGCCAGAGGAATCAGCCATGTGGAGAGTGAGTCACCAAGGAATGCAAAGCGTGAAAGGTTCACTTAATACCCAAAAGGCAGTGATTTGATCAGTTCTGTCTATGGACTTCCCAGGCTTCCTACAGCCCCAAAGGACAGCGTCCAGCGAGCTTCCCAGCGGGTGAGCGCACTGACGTGCGGGAGGGGGCGGACGGGACAGGACGGGAGCTCGGAGCCCCCTCTGTCCTGGTCCTATGCATCGCTCCATCTAGGTGCTCCTGAGTTCTGTACTTTTCAATAAATCAGAGGTAAACCCTTCCTTAGTTCCATGAGTGATTTTAGCAAATAATTAAATCCGAAGTGGTGCTGGCAGGGGGAGGGTAGAAACAGACAGAAATACAAGTCTGCCGAGCACCCTGTACCTGAGCCTCACTCCTGAAGGGAGGACGGTCTTCTTATGGGACTGAGCCCTTGGCCCATTGTGGTCTAGTGTTGATTAGTTACTATCAGAATTGAATTGCGTGGTTGAGCACCCACTTGGTATCCAGACCACAGGAGAACTGGTCATTGGTGTGGGAAAATAACCCACAAGCTTGGTGTCAGAGATGAGTGGAAACAGCTCAGACAATCCAACTGAGGAATTTTCATAGTCTCAGAGCACTTCCCTATAAGATGCTTGTTATTACCAAAAGAGTATTTAAACCATTTCAGAAAAAAAAAAAAAAAAAAAAAAAGCCAGCAGACAGTGCCTTAGCCAAATGCTAAAAATTTACCACATCAGGAGGGGCCCTCAGCATTCTGCACCTGCCCTGATGTGAGGCACCAAGGAGAGCGAGCATCACTGCTGTGGAGGGACATCCCCCTCCCCGTAGCCTATTCACAACAGTGCGCTAAGTCTGGAACCATCTTTTCCTGTGTTTTTGTGGAAGATCTCACCTGGCCAGTATCAGTGCTTGGTCATACCAGTGAAATACCTTTACCTTCGCTGACTTTATAACAATCATCATGTAATAGAATCATGTGGATACAAAATAAGCTCTCATTCTACTTTGGGAAAAAATTCAATTAACAACAGAATCATGTAGAGCCACTCCGCAGTTATAGAGATTTAGTGATTCATTGCAACCCAAACTTGCAGTGGTAGTGGCTGTGCTATTTTGCTCTTATTCTTGTTTCACCATCCTCAGATTCCACCCACCGCAGAGAAAAATGAAACAAAAGTCACTAGGTATTGAAAGATCTAAATTGGATTATAGTTGCTCCATTTAGGAAAAAAAGATTGTATTACTAGTTCTTTCAGCTGAATAAATATCCTTACATTAGCTTATGTTTCACTGGTATTGTAGTAATGATTTATTTTTATTTAAACGTGTCTGCTTCTGAATAAATGGGGAAAGAGTGAAATGATATGATGTTTTGCAATGAAATGGACATTCTGTTCAGTAAACCAGAGTTTCTGGAATGGAGTGGAAATCGTGGGTGACATTGAAATTACAAAGATTTATTTAGCAATATTTCTTTGCCAAGTTATCTACTGATATACTGACAGTTTTCAAACTTCATTATGCATCAGAGGTAAGGGCCAACAATACAGATGCTAAGGTTCTTCTTTAGATGTTCCTGCCCAGAATCCCTAGAGATGGAATTTAGGAATCTATATTTTAACACAGCTCCCCTTAAACTAGCGAACAGTTGGAAAATAGAGTAGTCATTTTTCACCAACTGTATTCCAAGCTATTAATGATGAGTCAGGTACAGCCTAATCTATAATAACAATATTTATTACTGGAACTAGAACAAGGGTCAAAGAGCAATGGTCCATGGCCTGAGGCTGGCTTAGCACATATGCACTGTTGTACACGATGTTTTCACGAAACACAGCCACGCCCATTTGTTTAGGAGTTACCATGGCTACTTTCTCACTAGCAAGGCAGAACTAACTGCGCAGTCATGGTGGCTGCCATATGGACTGCTAAGCCTAAAATATTTACTGTCTGGACAATGACAGAAAAGTTTTGCCAAGCTCTGGTGTAAATAATGCTGGGGCCAAGGCATCAAGAAGGTGGGTAAACTGAGACAGGCTGGTACGACAGTTGGAGACTAACAAATAGTCACTTCCCGTCTCTGGATTCCAATTATAACTCTGCCACATGCTAGAAGAATGTTATCTTCTAGAACTTCAGTTTTTATTTATCTGTAAAAATGACAAGGATTAGATTGAATAGAATTGAATGCAAAGGATGATATGAGTGGAATTTTGGTACTAGATCTAAGGAAGAAAGGCAAGTAAGTCATTAGTTTTGCCTAGGACCTCTAGTTTCATGTTTTTTCTTACAAAATTATATCTTAGCTAGACAGAGCAGTGCTCACCTAAACCGCAGCAGCCTAGGAGGCTGATGCAGGAGTACTGCAAGTTCAAGCTTATCTTGGGCAATTTACCAACTTAGCGAGACTCGTGTCTCAAAATTTAAAAAAATACCAAAAGAATGGAAATGCTCTCTGTGAAGACCTGCGTTCATTTTCCAGTAACAAAGGCAATAAAGCTATATTATACAGTTATCAGAATTACAGGTGCTGGGGTCAGACCTAGGTGGGGAGACCCATACAATATCCCCAGAGCGTAGTGTTTTGACTGAGTGCTTTGACTTAAAAGAGAACAAAGGTCTCTCTTCACCCCCGTGCACCCCTCTTCCCCTCAGGGCCCAGGAAGTTACCTTCTCTGAAGTCTCCTTGCCTAAGGGAAGTTTTCCCAGAAAGAACACACTTGTCCTAGGCCTCCCTCTGTAACTTCATTAGAGATGAACTCCCAAGAAAACTGCAAACACACTCTACTTTCCTGAGATCTGCTACCTGAGAGACATCATCTGTATAATAAGACAACCTGTGTCCATCAGGAATTCCCTTTCTTCATCCTTCCATGGCTTGTGGCACTACTTCCTCACAGAAGCCCCAAGAATCCTATTTCTTTCTGTAGCTTGAAGTGCTATTTAAGCTTCAACTACCTACCCTTTCAAAGAATCACATTCTTCGTGAGACTTCCATATGCGTGCAGTGCACTTAAATTTGTGCACCTTCTTTCTTCTTAATCTGCCTGTCATCAATTTTTTCCAGAGACTCAAATTTTAAGCCATCATAAGGTGGAAGGGAAGTTTTCTTTACATCTATATAGGACACTTTAAAATCTGACTCTACTAGCGGCATGACCTTAGAGAGATCTTCTTGCTCTTTACACTTTTTAGGTTGTTTCAAAAAGTGAAGGAAATTGTATCTTTTCAAATGATTCATGAAAAAGATTAAATTAGACAATTGTGGTAAATGTTTACTCAATGCTGGGCTACAGTAAATATTAATGCTAACATAACTCGTTCCTGCAAAATGGAAGACAATAAGAAGTATTACAAGGGGAACTGAGGAAGGGAGGTATGGAAAAAAGACATAGTTTTATATGAGGGTATTCATAAGATAGTTTAAAAGTCTATACTACTAAATGCATTAACTGGTGAGAGAGAACAGTTGATATTCATATGATCAGATCAATCCTATATGTCTTTACCTGTCAATCTGAACAGCCCCCTTAATGGTAACAATACACAATATTGCAACCACTGTAAAATTCCAACCATCTGAATTCCTAAACCTATAATTTTACAGTATAGGATATGTTGTTGTTGTTAGTCGATTCCTTTAGTTTTTTGTTTCTCTTATGTACGACCATTCTTTTATCCTTTAATGGTTTCACTCTGAACTATTTAGCTTGATTATATTAGACCTGATATTATGGGTAGTTATTTTAATGATAACAAGAGGTATTCTAAGGGGAAAGGAAGGAAGGAAGGGAAAACAAAAAAGACGTAAGTTTATAAATATGCATAAATAAGACAGTTAAAAAAAACTGTGTACTAAGTACATTAGCTATTGAAAAAGAAAAGTTAATATTCCTGAATTGATAAATCTTGCATGTCTATGTCTGTCAATATGATCAACCCCTATGAAGGTAACGATATGCAGTATTGTAACTACTGTCAAACTTCAACCACCTCAGTGTGTAAACCTACAATGTTATCGTATCAGATCTGCTGTTGTTGTTTGTCTTTTTGCTTTTTGTTTCTATCTTCTGTATCTATTTTCTTTTAAATAAAGATAAGTAAATAAATAAAAATAAAATGTTTTTAAAAATGCTAACATAATTCATATTCTAGCATTTGTTTACTAATGAAGATAGCACAGATTAGGGCTAGACAATCTGTAATATGAATCTGTCCAGTGCATCTAACATCCCTAACTATTAATACCAATAATGTCCCCCAAGTCGATATAACAATCCAAATTGGACGTGGTGGCAAATGCCTTAATCCCAGCACTCTGGAGGCTGAGACAGGAGGATCACTGCAAGTTCAAGACCAGACTTGGCTACAAAGCAAGCTCAAAACCAGTCTGAACTGCATAGGGAGACCCTGTCTCAAAAGACAAAAGAAAAAAACAACCCAAATTGCCCCCACATATTTTCCGTCATGGGGTATAGAAGTGCTGCTGCCTACTAGTTAAAGAATTATCTGGCACTAGGTAAAAGAAAAGTCATTAAGAGCTTGTTAGTTTTTGATTCTCAACCCAATGTTGTACCAAGCATGTAGATAAGGCAATGAACATTTTTTTCATTTTTATTAGTATGTATTTGCAGTACACAATGTTTACATTTCTTGTGTGAAATTTGTACATGTGTGTAATACATCTTCATTCTTTTTTATCCCCTTTCTCTTCCCTTCCCCTGCTTCATCTCTTGATGCCTTCACCATTTGAAACACATCTATCTCCCTAGTTCCTATTAGTAGATAAGTACTCTTAAGAGAATGAATTAAATTATATGACTTGATGAATGTGTTTGAAATACCTTCAATATACAGTCTTACCTTTTGATGTACATGGTACTATTGGATATCTAGAAACTTTCAGTAAGTTGGAATGAGTTCTTATGAGACATACTTTAACTGTTATTACATCATATCAAGGTGACCAAGCCCCGCCCCCAGGAGCATTCATAGGCCAGAGAAAACAGAGTATAAAGTCCAAGCTGCAAACCTTTGTATGATCGCTAATTGCATCTTTGTTTGTGGTTTTGCAAATGCAAGAAGGTGGTGACTCAGTGAGAAATGTCTCCTGCTACCTCACACTTTATCTTCAAAGAAATGGAAACCCAAGGTCCTTTTGCATCTACCATGTTTTTTTCTTCTCTGTCCCTCACAGTTGTGACCCATATTTCATAGTTCCATCACCTCAATAATCAGTCTTCCTGAGATAACTAATCCGAAATTTTCCTTTTTCCTTTGAGTTCCCTATGGTGTAACAACTTTAAACATTTCTTTTCCTACTTAACCTTTTAAAAGTTTATGGTTCCATGGCCACTTTGGTTTTCTTTCCAACTCTCTCAAAGACTTTACCTCAAGCCTCATGCCGTCAATCCTCATGACTTCAATAGTGAAGAGGAATTTTGATCTGTGTATTCAACATCAGAGTCCTCAAACCTACCAAGTTCAATTTTACAAAAACTATTCATTGAAATACTAACAATTTATAAAAATTAGCCTCTACTCAATCATTCTCCAAGCTTAACACAGATACCTCCTAGCCTATGGAGACAAGCAAGTCAGTCATTCACCAGCTATCACATAAGAACATCTGTTAAAACCATAAATACAGGAGAAAATCAATTAGAAACTGAAACTGCATATCTTGTAGCAGATGTAGGATCTCATGCCATCAGAGTATATCTAAAATAGTGTCAAAGCTGTTCACATAGGAGAACCTGGAAGAGCTACTCCAGTTCACTCTGGAAGAAGACCAACATACAAAGGATGATGATACAATAGTGATGTCAAAGACTTCAACAGAACTAAATAAAATCTCAACAAATTAAGGGAGATGCTTGACAAAAAAATGATGGGCTCTCAAATATTTATGTAAAACTTGCCATCTTTATGAGTCTACTGTGAATCGTAGTACCTGAATAGTTAAAGCAATCATTTTTTTTTTTTCTACCAGGGATCAAACTCACAACCTTACACTTGCCAGGAAGGTGCTTATGCTGCTAAGTTAAATCCCTGGCTGTTAAAGCAATCTTGAAAGAAGAAAAAAGTTGAAGATCCCGTATTTCCCAATTTCAAACTTACAGCATAGCTGATATCAATGTGGTTCTCACAGAAAGACAGATAAAGAACCAATGGGATAGAATGGAGAATCCAGGAATAAAACCTTACTTGTATAATCAAGTGGTTTTTGACAAGGGCATCAAGACCACTCAATGGGGAAAGGGTGGTTTTTTTCCAACAAATGGTGTTGAGAAAGCTGAATATACACATACAAAACAATACAGTCATATGCTTACTCACACTACATTTTTAAAAACCCTCAAATAGATTAAAGTCCTAAATGTAAGACCTCAGACTATAAAATTCTTTGAAGAAAACATGGAACAATTTTATGACACTGGATTTGGCAGTGATTTATTGGATATGCCAACAAAAGCACAAGCAAGAAAAGTAAAAAAGGCAAATCAGACCATGTTGGTTTAAAACTTTCTGTTCTTCAAAGGTCCAATCAACAGTGAAAAGGAAATGTATAGAATGAGAGAAGGTATTTGTATAATTTTTCCAGTAAAACATCAATACCAAGGATATATGTGAGAGAGAGTCAAAAACAAAACTCAGTTCAAAAGTGAACATGGGAAAAGAGGCTGACTCCCCAAAAAACATAGGAATTATCAATGAAGACAAGAAAGATGGTCAACATCACCTATAACTAGGGATATGCAAATAAAAACAATGAGATATCATTTCATATCCATTACGATGACTATTATCAAAAAATTTTTTAAAAACAAACTAGGAAATGGCACCTGTTGGGAAGGATGTAGAGAAACTGAAACACTTGCACATGCTTCGTGCAAGCATAAAATATTGCATCTACTACAGGAAACAGTATAGAGGTTTTTAAAAATAAAATTACTATATGTTTCAGTGATTCCACTTCCGAGTATATATCCTAAAGTGTTGAAAGTAGGGTCTACATTAATAGCAGCATTCTTCATAATAATCAAAATATTAAAGCAATTTCAATGTCTATGGGCTGATCAATAGATTAGCAAAATGTGGTATATACAATAGAATATCATTCAGACCTAAAAGGGAAGACGATTCTAACATGTGCTACAAAATTCATGAACCTGTAAGACAAGATGCTAAGTTCAATAAGACAGTCACATAAAAAGAGACCCAAATAGTGTATAATTTGTCCACTTATAGGAAAGACTCAGAGTAGTTGAACTCACAGTGACAAAGTATAATAGCAGTTGTCAGGGATTAAGCAAGAGGGGACATGTGTAATTATTGCTAATTGAGTATATAGTCACAGTTATATAAAGACTTTTGGAGATTGTGCAGTGTAAATGTACTTAATACAGTTGGAGTGCACATTTAAAAATGAGGTGGTAAATTTTATGTAAGGTGTGCTTTATTATTTTTAAAAGGGTAGTTTTTAAAAAGCTCATGAGAGGTCATCAGAAAACTACAAAATGGCATTATGTTCAGACTGCTTATGTTCAAGTTTTCTCTCCACTTCTGAGAGGCTGAGACTGGTTTCTTCACTACGTGATTCGTACATGAAAGACCAGACAAAGCTCTAAACAATATAGCAACTATTTGTTTTTAAAGGGCTCTGGAATGACAAAAACAGAAAACAAATACGCATCTATAAATTTTTAAGTAAAACAGAGGAAAGATTTTCATAATAGTGCGCAAATTTGTTTGGTATATTGCAATAACTAGAAAAGCCAATTCATTCTTTGTTCTAAGAATTAGTGACCAGTTAAAATTACAATATAAATTGCTTTGTATACAAACAAAATTGCTGGTAACTATCAGTTTCCTTTTACGTTCCAAATTAACTTTATTTCGTTTTCTTTTAAACAGAGTTTCACCACGTTGCCAATGCTGGACTCAAGTGGCAATCTTCCTGCTTCAGCTTCCTGAGTAGCTGGGATTACAAGTGTAGGCTGCCACTGCTGGCTAATTTTACCATTTTTCACTATTCCTTGTTAAATTTTTATCATCATTCTGTGTTGATTTATCTCAATGATGCTTTTTTCAGTCTAAATCTTTTGTGTATAATAGAGAAGTCTTTCAGTTTCCTCTACCTAAATAAATTCTAGCTTCCTGTCTTTGGACCTGAGCAATTTTAAATTTTCTGAATATCCCAAGACATTTTCACTGAAAACATTTTTCTACTAATTCAAATTCAACATAAAAAGTCAACTCTGTCCTTGACTCTCCTCTTTCTAAAATCACTCTCCCGTTCTCTAGTCCATCACACATGCCACAGCGACTCAGATGAAGCTACTGGTGTGACTTTCCGTTTCCTTCCGTTTGCCCACCCTTCATTAAATCAACTTCCCAACTCCTGACTTTTCACCTCTCCCTACTCTTTTCCCCCATGGTAGCTCCCCTAATCCTGTTCCTTACCACTCAAGTCTGAATGACTACATGAACTTTCCCCTCGTCTCCTCACTTCCTGTATTTTTTTTTCTTTTCTCACTCTCCCTCAACGGCATCCCCAAATTAATCTTTCTAAAAGCTCCAGTCATCCCAACATTCCGTTCACCTTTTCATCAGCATGAGTTCCCTTCTTGTCTCTTGGCCCTGCCTTCTGCCTTCTCCCTGGAATTCCCTCCGTTGCACCTCGACACCTTCTCCAAATACACCAGAGATCCCAGAGGGACTGAGCCACAGCCTCACCCTACTCAGTGAGCACAAGCCCAGTGCTCTTTCCCCAGGGACACATTTTGTCCCTATTCTTTAGAAGATAATTATCCATGCATGCAAATGCTAGCTAGCTGCTTGCAGCATAGAATCCAAAAGTAGGAGATCTGTGTGCTTCTTAATTGCATAATCATGAGTAAAGATCTCACGAGTACGGTAATCTCATGCTTGTGTTTACGGAGTGCCTACCCGAAGCTCAGTGTCTGGACTTCATTTATTGAGTATTTTTTAGCTACTTGATCCCAAATATATTACATGAATGAATCCATGCAAAAACCCTTATAACATAGGTGGTATTATTAGCCTCAATTTTCAGATGAGGAAACTAAGGTAATGAGAAATTTTTTTGTAATTTCTTAACAAAGATGCAACTCGTAAGTAGCAGAACTAGGAGTCACGCCTAGACAGTCCAGCTCCTGAATTTACTTTAACCACTGCCCTACATTAAATTATAGCATGCAACTTACTATTTCAGTAACCCAATAAGATATACATAGAGATATGATTTTCTTCACTGTGAAGATGAAGAAAAATTAAATTCAAAGAGGTTAAGAAATACCCTAAGTCACAGATGTGATGAACAGTAATAAGCGTTATATTCAAGTCTGTCATAGTTCATTAAACAGGTTTTATTAGGTTTGTGTTCTTGAGATTAACATGCGTATTTCAGAGATGACTGTGGGAACTAAGGAAGGTCATGGACTTGCTTCGTAAATGCTAAAGTCCCATACTGAACGCTGGACTGGAAAATCCATGAACACATTTTTATGTTACCACCAACATAAGACTTAATAAGCCTGCTTTTTTTGGACAAATAGTCTTCAATTCCATACTTCTACTGATCTTCTATTGGTTTAAAAACATAGTAATTAACATATGATAAAATACTTGCATTACTGTATTAGTAAATCTTGATTTGATCACTTGTTAACTAATTGGTTGTATGTTTGTATCTTAATCCACTGAGGCTTCGGTTTCCTGATTTAAGAGTTAAATAAGGATACTAGTTCATACATCAATAGATGTTATAAGAGTTAAAATAATGCATGTAAAGCATTTAAAACAGTGCAGGCTACACAGCAAAATACATAAAGTATCACAAATAGTTGTGTCTATTTTAAAATATGCACAAAATAATATTTAAAGAAAATTAGTTACGTTTTTATATTAGTTTACCAAGTAAAGCTATAAAGGTTTCCTACTTTTATAATACTAGTTAATTTTAACAAATGACACATGATTCAATATGGTTTATGGTTTTTGAAAATCTGGAAACAATATTTTATGGTGTAGTGGTTTTGATTTTTTAACTATATTGACTGCCATGGTTGAAAATATACTTCACACAAAAAAGCGTATGTCCCTATGTGTATATGGAAAAAAAATGACCATATATCAATTATACTGTTAACTTTAATTATTAAATCATGGTCCCTACTTTTTATCCTAATCTACCATTAATTCTAGGTTTTATGTTGATATTTAACCAATAAATCTCCATCTAGCCTAATGCCAAGCTTCTTATTGCAAATTAATGAAAAGTATTAAATATTTATGTTTTTAAAAAGTTGTGTTAAGACTTATAGTCATGATGCTGAAAGTTCTTAAATGACTTAAAAGTTGAATTTAAAAGTTTTAGTATTGAAATGAAAGAGTTTTATATATAAAGTATCAGTTTGAGCATCAGAAACAGATCACACAATGATGAAAATATTTTAAATATGAATTTTCAATTTTTTTCTCCAAACATGAGTTTTCATCAAAAAACTTTGTTTCATTTACTATCAAAAGTATTACTCTCACCTCAAAGGATCAATAAAATGGGTATATTTTGTACAAAATAATCACTAATAGCAGTTGCCTTTTAGCACAATGAGGCTGAAAATATTTAAGTCAGGAAGAAGTAAAAGACTAATCTTTTATTTTGCTACTTTTATTTTGCCTTAAATTCTTAAGATTATTTAACCTGCAATTTCTTTGCAAAAAAAGTTGTCACTTGTATTTTTTAAATGCTAATTAAAGTCAGTAATAAAATATGAAAATCTATCTCACCAACAATATAAAAGCTGTGATACATCATTAGATATACAGAACCAATGAATAAAGGAGGAGCCTCTGCCTGACTGGGTTACAGGGCTGCTGTACTTGCAGGTCTTAGCAAACCCACATGAGCATAGATGCAGTCATATACCTGGATGATTAATTGATAAAGCCAATATGAGTCCATATATTAAATACTGGGAAACCTTGAAGCCTTCCTATTTTTAAAAAATACAATTTAAATAAAAACTGAGGTTTTAGTACTTTCTTTAGGCCCTTTGATGGGTTAAAATGTACACACTCTATTTTGGAGACAATAGCATGAAGCTGCCTCATGCCAGCAGTGCCCCACGGGGTCAACAAAAAATAGCGTGATGTGTGTTTTTGTGATACCTCCACTCCTCCTATTCACAGGGCCTCAGCTTTGATGGCTTTACTTCTCCTCTGGTCTTCACTGACTTCAGTTAGCTCTACTGCAGCCAAAAACATATGAAACCACATGAACATACACACCCATGTACACGGTAACAGACACACACACCCTTTAAAACTCCAGTTCTTCCATTTTGCTCAAATTCCCTGGGAATGGTGCTTTTCCTCACTCTTTATTGTCTCCATCAGGTGAAAAATTACTCTAATCATTGGTTAAAACCAAAAGGAAAGTACTAGTCATCTGTCCACATTAAAGAAGACAGATATTACTCTTATGATCTAAAATTAAACACAAGCACTAATATCTCTAGAGTTTCTACAAATGTTCAGAGGTTTCTTTCAGAATTAGCATCTTCACACGAATTTCTTCTCCCCATAGTTTCCTCTCCCAATTGTTTCTGCTTGCCTTAAGCGTTAGCATTCTAAAGACATGATGCAAACTGTCTTACTCAGTGTTCACACTTTGCTATTTCAGGGGCTCCTGCTCCCCATGGGTTGGTAAAAGTGATCTCCATCAAGAGCTTCCACTGCAGCTGGGAAGCCTGAACAGAAAGTGCCTCAGGGGATTCTGGACAGTAAAAAGTACTAGAAAGATTGGGAAAGAAGACCAGAATTTGAACCAACACCAAAACAAGGATAAAGATACCATTTTTCCTCCTTTATATCTGGTTTCCTTCCAAGACTTTCAGGAGAAGCCCTTCGTTCTATTTCAAAGAGTGAAAAGAGAACTCCTGAGGTGAAAATAAATAAGCGACCCTCTAGCGCCTTTTCTTTTGTCTGTTTTCTCATGCTCCAGACCCCGAGGAACAGCGACAGAGGCCCCAGCAGAAGTCCTTTGAAGCGGGAGAGTGCCACGCCATTCCTCTTTGACCAGTCGGGGTGCAAATCAAAGACAGTGGGTGACACACCTTTGATATTCATTCTTTCTCTCTATTCTTCCAGCAGTTTGCCCTGGACATTGGCATAATCACAGAATTGTGTACCAGAACCAGGTAACAAAAGCCATAACCTTCTCGCTGAAGAAACAGAAGAGGGATCCCCAGAGCGCAATACCAACAGATTACAAAGAGGAAGGAGATCGGGAAAGTAGCTCCACAAACTTGTTTCAGAATTTCTCCTCTTACTCTGAATCTGTTCATGTGCAGATCTAATACTATTAAACACACCCAAAGAATCTGTGAGCCAGTCTTAGAAACTGACCACCCTAAGGGTGCACAGGATGACCACTGAAAGGGGTTCATGTGACACAGATCAGACTTGAACTGCAAAGGCTTTAAAAGTAGGTCTCACATCAGAACTGAAGTCCACAGAAAGAAGGCAGGACGTGAAGCCCAAACCCAACCAAGTTGCTGGCTATAACAAAAATATTTATGTTACCAGTAGGATTTGAACAAAACCAAGGTTCTTAAAACAAAACATTCAAAATATGCAGGGCACCATCCTAAATTACTCAGGAAAACCTCAATCTGCATAGAAAAAGGTAATCAACACACAGAAACATCAAAAGGTGCTATGGGTGAGCAGCCAGCATGATCAGGGAGACACAGCCAGAGCTACCTCTGCTTGCCCACCACCACCATCCAAAGGCTTCCTGTGGGCAGCCAGCACAGGCAAAGAAACACAGTCCGATATGCCCAGTGTGCCCGCAGGCTGCCACTGGGGACACTTGCTTTCTTTTGGCAGCCAGTGCCCACTGGGAGAATCAGACAAACACACCCCTGTGTGTCTGCCACCATTGAAGTCCTGGTATAGACACTCAGGCTGAGACAAGAAGCAGCCCCACAACCATCTACCCCTGACCACTGGGGAAGCCTCAGCATAGCTGTGCAGGTCTGGAGAAACCTACCCCATACCCTGCTACCTCCCTAGGATCCTGAGTTCAGGAAAACCCGGGTATCTGTCCCATTACCCTATGCTGAGGAGGGGCAGCCAGTGTGGAAAGTGCCTGGGGCCCCACAACTGGCTTTTTGGGAGGAATGCAGGAGAATGTCAAGAGGAAGGAGCAAAAGGCAATCTCAGACCTCCAGCCCACACAGAACAAGTCTGGGAGATACAGTCATGGAAGAAAATGGGAGGCACACACCTGAAATCTCTGAGAGGACAGCAACTGAAGGAAAGGAACAACCTCGTGAGACTGTAAAAGTAATCAGGTCAGAAATAATGTCTCAGGTAAAAGAAGAAATCACAAACATAATGAAAGAATTGATGAGCATATCTAAAAAAGACATAGATTTAAAAAAAGAGGAGCATAGGAAAATGATGGAAACTTTGAACAATATAGGAAGGAATTACAATGCATGAAATGGACTCAAAGAGATATTCAGGAAATTAAAAAGTTGGTCAAAAGCTGGCAAAACCACTTGAAAAAGACTAAAGATAGACTTTCAGACCTTGAAGACAGGATTGCAGCTAAAAATCATGAAAGGAAAAATCTCTTTAAAATAACAAGGAACCAGGAAGTTACAATTCAATGGTTGCAAGACAATGCAAAGAAAAATAATTTAAGAGTGATAGTTATCAGCAAAGAGGCAGGGGTCAACACAAATGAAATAAATCACAGAAGTGGTAGCAGGAAAGCTTCTCAAACATGGGAAAAAGATCTGGCATACAGAGAAGCAAGGCATATAGAACTCCAACTAGCCATAACCAAAGTAAATCTACACCCAGACATATACTAATCAAGATTCCAGAAATTCAGCACAAAAACAGAATATTAAAAGCTCTTAGAGAAAAGAAACAGATAACCTATAAAGGAAAGCCAATCAGAATCATGGCAAACTTCTCAACACAAACCATCAAGTCAAGAAGAGTTTGGAGTGAAGTGTTTCAAATCCTGAAAGAAATTAACTTCCAACCCAGATTAATATACCCCGAAAAACTATCTTTCAAAACTGATGGAAAAATAAGATACTTCCAAAGAACAACTGAAGGAATTCATGACCAACAAACCAACCCTACAGAGAGTGCTGAAGGATATTCTGAGAGAGATAAAAATGACCATGGTTCCAGGAACAGCAGCAGAGGAGGATTGCCAAACAGGACAGGCAACTGAATGAAGGGGAAATGTGGAGGGCCAACAGCAGAAGGAGAGCAGGGCAGAAATGAACCAATGTATGCCAGTTGTAACCATTAATGTCAATGGCCTCAATTCACCAATAAAAAGAAACATAGGGAGAGATGATCAAGAAACAAGATCCATCAGTGTACACAAGAAACACATTTAACTCAAAAAGAAATTCACAGACTGAAAATCAAAGGAGAGAAAACAGTTGTTCCATGTGACAGGAGACCAGAAAAAAGGAAGGGTAACTTGCTCACCAACCACAGAATGGATAAGAAAGATATGATATTTTAATACAATGGAAAGCTATCCAGCTATAAAGTAGGATAATCTTGAGGCTCATGTAGGTAAATGGATGCAACTGGAGATCATGCTCATGGGTGAAATGGTTTGGACTCATACGGGTGAACACCAAGTTATCTCCCTAGCATTTTTAACTGAAGGAGTTAATGGGATCCAAAAAGCAAAATAGATATTATGAAAGTGATAGGGAAGAGGGAGGATCCAACCAGAGGACAGTGAGCCAGCCTTCCTGGTGAGTGGTGCGAGAGACGTGGACTCCAGGAAGAGAAAGATCCCTGCCTCCCGAGAACCCGCCATGTCGGGTCAGGGGGAAGCCAACCAGAAGACAACCAGCCAGCCTTTCTGGGGAGTGGTGTGAGTGGTGCAGACTCCAGGAAGAGAAAGATCCATGCCTCCCATGAGCCTACTGGTGTGCAGGCTAAGAATCAAGGCCCCCTCCCCCAATAAGTAATCTGCTGATTTGGAGGACCAGCTAAATTGATAGACACTAAGGTACATAAAGCAACTAAGTGCTTGCATTGTTTGGGTGATTTTGCAGGCCTGGGGCAGGCAGTCTGAACATCTCTTGGGAGGATGACAGTATGCAATGTAGCAAATATGGGGGATTCCCTTCTGTCTTGTCTTTGAGGCCCAATATTGTTCTCATTGTTTTGCTTTATTCTGATTTTTTTGGCTTTATTTCATATTCTTCTTTGATTAGTTTTATTCTATTTTGTTTTTGGTTTGGTTTTATTATACCTGATGGAATGGTCAACTATTGTGAAGATAAAACGATATACTATAGTAGCTATTGTTTTCCTAGTATCTTGCTTTGAAGTTCTGTACCAATTCTACTGCTTTGTTTTGATTGTCTTGGTTCTGTTATGTTTTGTTGGGGTTTACTATCTTTAAAATAAAATTTAAAACAAAATTAAAAAATAAAAAAGAAAGTGATAGGAGAGGAAACACCTAAAAAGGGAAAGTGGCAATGTCTGTTAATTTCAATATTATCTTGTTTTGAATTCTTGTATCATTTTTTCATAATTTTGTTAGTATTTGCTTTATTCTGTCTTGTTTTGTTAGATTTTACTGTGTCTGATAGTATAGTCAACTATGTTGGAGATAACAGAGCTTTTCTGCAATGTTGTAACTTGTGCCTTTACAATTTTACTTTTGAATTGTTCATAGACCAACACTAGATTTCTGTGTATGGCTTTGTGACCTTGTACCGTGATCTTCCTAAACCTGCTTGCCTGTTCTATTGATTTTTATGTAGATTTTTTGTAAATAAAAAAAAGAAGATAACGGGATTTATTGTGGTAACCATTGTTGATTTCTATTATCTTGTTTTGAAGTCCTGTATTGCTTTCATTCTTTTGTTTAGGTTGGTTTTTATTTGATTTTATTATGTGTGATTGTATGGACAGCTATTTTGAAGAAAATGACACATTATGGTAGCCATTGTTGATTTGTTATCATCTTGTTCTGAAGGCCTGTAATGCTTTCTTTCTTTTGTTTTGATTGGTTTTATTCTAATTGGTTTTATTCTAATTGGTTTTAATTTTATTATGTGTGAAGATATGGACAGCTATACTGAAGAAAACAAGAGACATTATGGTAGCCATTGTTGATTTCCTATCATGTTGTTTTGAAGTCCTGTAATTCTACCTTCCTGATTGATTTTGTTCGGTTTTCTTTTGTGTGATTTTATTGTGTGTGATGGTATGGACAGCTATTTTGAAAATGAGAGATATTATGATAGCCATTGTTGATTTCCTGTTGTCTTGTTTTGAAGTCTTACATTGCTTGCATTGTTGTGTTCTGATTTGCTTTATTCTGTTTTGTTTTAATGTCCTATAACTTTGTCTTCGACATTTAGATTCCAAAATAGTGAGAAATAAACTTTTGCAGCTTAAGCCACCAAATCTATGGTACTTTATTATGACAACTGTCAGTTTGGATCTAAAAGTTGATACATTCAAAGGTAAGGCTTTTGGAGGTGATTGGATCATGAGGGCTCTAATTTTATCAGTGAATTCACTCACTGATGGGTTAAAAATTTGATGATGTTATTGAGAGGTAATGAAAGTGAAGGAGGTGGGGCATAACTGAAGGGCATAGCCTGTAAGGAAACAACTTTGGGGATCACCTCTGGTCTCTGGCACCTTCCTCTCAAGCGCTCTGTTTTCTCGTCTCCTGGTGCAATACGGTAAGCACTTTCTACCACCATGCTCTGTTGCCATGATGGTTCTTCCTCACCCAGGCCTAAAAGGCCTGGAGCCAAGCTCACCATGGACTGAAGCCTCTGAAACTGTAAGTCACAATAATTTTTTTCCTCCTTCAAGATGTGTTTCTTAGGTATTTTATTGTGGGAACAAAAGAGAAAACAGTGGTTCCAGCAAATAAGCATATATAGATTATCATTTTCTGACAGTAATGCTAAAGCAAATATTATACAAATGCCACAACAAACAACAGCAAATATTCTTGGAACAATTGGAGAAATAAAACAAAATATTAGCAAAAAAAATATGAAGTACTGTTATTTTCCACTTGTAATTGACATTTTAGAATCATAAAAATAAAAGAAATAAACTTACTGGTTAAGCTCAATAGCAGTTTTAGGATAACAGAAAACAGAAAATAATCCATGAAGCTAAAGATAGACCAGATGACAGAAAACAGAAAATAGTTCATGAAACTAAACATAGGCCAGTGAAAATTATCCACTCTGAAAAACAGAAAAAAGTAATTGAGCAAAAATTTAATAGTCTCAGATACCAGTGGGACAATTTAAAATTAATTTAGCTGGGTGCAGTGGCACACATATGTAATCCTAGTAGTGGGAAAGCTGTGGCAGGAGGGTCCAAAGTTTGAGGCCAACATGAGCTGCATAGCAAGACATTCTCTGGGGAAAAAAATGCCTAAAATTCATGTCACTGGAACTTGAGAAAAAAAATGTTTAATGAAATAATTGCTGAAAACTTTCCAAGTTTGATAAAACATTAAGCCTGCAGATTCAAGAAGAAAGCAAAACATACATAGGATATACCCAAAGATTTCCACATCTACCTATATTATGATCAAAAGAATGAAAACTAACAGCAATGAAAAAGTCTTGCAGGCAGGCAAAGAACATGTTGTACTACAGACAGAGGACTGGTTTATAAGACAGATTTCTCATCAGAACCAGAGAAGATAAAACTCAGGTCCTCAGAAATTACAGCAAAAACATGATTCATGAAAAAAATGATAAACTGGATGTCTTAGTTACTTTCTGCTTGTTGCCAACACAAAATACCTGACGCCCAAAATTAGGGAAAGAAAGGTTTATTCTTACAGTTTCTCGGGAGTTTCAGTCCACACTTAGCTGGCTCCAAGTCAGCATGGCGTGGCGGGGCTGCCCTTCATGGCGGCGACAAGCAGCAAAGTGTGCTGGCGAGAGAGAGAAGGTGGAAGCGCAAGAGGAAGACCCGCCTTCCCTTACACTGTATGTCAGCTCCACCCCTGGGTGGGTGCAGGACTCACATTGCCAATCCCTGCACCAGACAACAAACCAATAACAAGCACTAGACTCAGCCCCATCAAAAGTATGAGGACTTGGGGGGACATAGTATTACCCTCATCAGAACCAGAGAAGATAAAACTCAGGTTCTTAGAAATTACAGCAAAAACATGATTCATGGAAAAAAATGATAAACTGGACTTCATTAAAATAATAAACTTGCTTTATGAAAGACACTATTAAAGGATTGAAAAGATAAGTTACAAGTATAGCCTAGGAAAAAGTCTTTTCCTTTTTTTCTGTTTTTTTGTTTGTTTGTTTGTTTGTTCATTTATTTTTTGTCTTTCTTGTCTTTTTTGAGACAGGGTCTTGCTATGCAGTTCAGGCTGGCCTTGAGCTCACTTTGTAGCTAAGGCTGGTCTAGAACTCGGAATGATCCTCCTGCCTCAGCCTACCAAATGCTGGGATTATAGGCATACTTCACCATTCCTGGCTGAAGAAAATCTTTCCTAAGTACATAGCTAGCAAAGATTTGTATGTATACATAGGAAGAACTCCTAAATTCAATGGCAAGAAAGTAGAAACCCAGTTTTAAAATGGGAAAAGAACAGATGCTTCCTTAAAGAAGATAGAAAGATGGCAAATATGCATATGTAAAAGAGTTCAACATAATTAGACACTGGAGAAATGCAAATTAAAATCATAAAATGCCACACATACATATTAGAATGACTAAAATAAAAAATACTGGTATTACTAAATGCTAGTAAGGATATGGGGTGACTAAAATATGCATACAGCTGATGGGAACGGAAAAATCATAAAGCCCCTCTGAAAAGCAGCTAGATACTTTCTTGTAAAGTTAAATACACATGTACCACATAACTCAGCAATTCTCCTCCTGGCCATTTCCTCTCAAAAAATAAAAATTTGTATTCACACAAAAATCTGTACATAAATATTTATAGCAGCTCTATTCCCAATTGCTCAAAACTGGAAATAATCCAAATCATCAAGTGGGTGAGAGAATAATCAAAATGGGACATCCATGAAGTGGAATACAGCACATTTAAAAGGAATAAACTATTAAAGCATGAAGCAATGTGGATAGGTATCAGGAGGATTGCACTGAGTGAAATAAAAAGTGGGCTAAAGATGTAACTCAGTAGTAGGATGCTTGCCTATTGCATACAAGGATCTGGGTTCAATCCCCAGTACTACGCATACACATACACACACAACAACAATCATCTCATGAGATTCAATTTTATGTAACACTCTTGAAGTGACAAAATTATATACAGCGATGGAGAACAGAGAGGCAGTAACCAAGGGTTTGGGATGCAAGTGACTCTAGAAGGTCATCGTGAGGAATGACGTAAGTGTGATGAATACTGATTGTGGGGGCATTCAAATTCACAGGGCTATATTCCAAGAACTACATTTTCCTGTACAATAATATGAAAGACAAGGTTAAAAAATTAAACATATACTTTTTTTGTTTTATGAAGTTATTCATTTGCCAAAAATGTAACTTTACCAAAATTTTAATTTCCAGGGATTTTTATCAGGGAAAAAAAATGACTTTTGAGTTCCCACCGTTACTTTGAAAATGAAGGACAACTTCAGTGGAGAAGTCAAAAGGGCAAGATGGCAGTCAAGACTAACATGAGGTGGGTCGTCAAGAGCTGTGAGCAAACTTTGTGGATATGGTTTCCGGCCAAGGCAAGTGGGTCTAGGTCTTCCAGCGTAAGAAAGGAAAGGAGAGACTCCCTGAAAGGGAAAACATCAGGATTGAAGGGAATTTGAACTTTAATCAGTGGCTTCCTCTCCTCAAAGAGTCTGAGACTAATTCCCAAAGAAAGAGCCTGACCTTTCCCCGGACTTTAGTTCTTCCACCTGACTCTGCCTCAGCATCAGCGAGAGGGTGCCAGAACAAGAAGAGATACATTCTAGAAATAACAATTACACTGATACGGAAATACGCAGGTGGATTTTATAAATATACAAAAAGATATATACCTTGGTGTTCTACATATTCACTTAGACAGATCCTCAAATGTATACTAATTATGATAGAAGTTCTTTCTTAAGGGCCTGTTGCGATTTTAAAATATATCTATAAATTATTTAACTCTCTTCCATTTGAATGGTGGAGCCTTGAATTCCTTTTTCTTGAATCTGGGTGGGTCTCAGTCACATGACTTACTTTCAACAAAAAGAATATGATGTGGCTTGTGTGTAGCTCAGGTGGTGGAGCACTTGTTTAGCATGCACAAGACTGTACCCCCAGTGTCGTAAATAAATAGACAGAGGGAAGTGGTCCAGTATGACTTCACAGGTTAGAACAAGGTTGAGTTTCTCTTCCTCGCTCTTTGAGTATTCTGTCTGGGAAAAGACAGGTAACATGCCATGAGGACACTCAAGCCGCCCTGTGGAGGGCATTGCACTGTCCCTTTGAAAGCTGGCACCAAGGTGCACTGGTCAACTGTGAGAGTCACCCTAAAAGTGGATTTTCTAGCCACAGTGAGGTCATCAGATGCAAATTTCTCACTGCAGCACCATGGGAAACTCCAAGCCAGAACAGCCCAAACAAGTTGTCTTGAATCCCCAGGCCACAGAAATTGGGTGGGATAGAAAATGGTTATTTTTTTCACATCAATACTTTTACTTTTTATTCACTCAAAAGAGTCCTACTGCTGTTCTAAGCCACTAAGTCAGGTAGCATAGAGAGCTAGTACTAAGCCTATGGATGTCAAGGCACACAGATAGCACCTTAATTAATAATCATAGAGCACTGTATCTACTTGTGCAGATGAGAAATCTGCTGCCTGGAATTATGGAGAATTTACCACGTGCTCATGGAGCTAGCCCACAGTCAAGCTGGAATTCAAACTCACGTTGTACACTATCGGTCCTGTGGCTGCGTGTCAGGCACTGGGGACATGGTCATAGAAACCATGACTGGGTGCTGACCAACAGGGAGAAGCCATGGATCAGAAGAAGAGGTAGCAACCTTGTATGTTTTCAGCTAAAAACCATATAAAACCAAAGGAGCCATTCAGTAAACACTCCGGATGTCTGATCAAAGGGAAGGCAGAGAGTGAGATCGTGGACAACGAGAACAAAGCAAGACGAGAAAAAGGCAGAACCACGGAACAGTTTGTCTTCTTTTAGTGACAAACACAAGGTAGCTAGAACACAGTAAGGATCAGCCAAAATGGGGCGAGAGTCTGTGTCAAAGCTACACTGCAGAACCCCCAACTTATGACAATGACACTTAAATGAGAAAGACACAAATGAAGTAACTGGTGATTTTATTGGTGCTTATATCCACTTTTGACTAGTTACTTTCTCCTTATCAGGTGGCCTGGGCACAAATTGTGGAGATGCTTTAACTCAGAAAAAGAATAAATCATAAAGCCCTCTGGAAAGCAGTCTGACACTTTCTTGTCAAGTTAAATACACGTGTACCACATAATTCAGCAAAGAGAAAATAGAGCATGGTTTCCAGGCTCAGGCTCGGCTAATTGCAAGGGCTTCCTCATGGTCCTCCTGTTTCTTTCATCCATATTTCTGGGAAGAGCCAGTGCTGAGCCATCAATCTTTCGAAGTTTCTTTCCTTTTTAAAATTTTTAGAATGTTATTTGTACATGTTTGTACTGCACAATGATTACATTCATCATGGGGAATTGTTACACATACACAACAATCTTCATTCTTTTAACTTCTACTTCCTCTCCTCTCTTACCCTCTACCTCCCTCTCTTTGTCCCCTTCCCATCTCCAAAAGACCTTTCTTCTTATTTTACTATTATTTGTCTTTTATTTTGGTCTTTAAATTATTTACACTTTGGGTTTCTCATATAAGAGAAGCCATGAGATATTTAAGCTTGTGTGTATGATTTAATTCACGTAACATTATTATCTCAAAGTGCATCCATTTTCTACAAGTGACTAAAATTTATCTTTCTTTATAGAAGAGTAATACGCTATTGTGTATAAATACCACATTTTCTTTATCCATTCTTCTGTTTATGAACATGTAGGACACTCCCAAATTTTAACTATTATGTGTTGTGCTACTATAAACATGGGTCTGAATGTATCATTGAAATATGATATCTTTAACTCTTTAGGGAAGATACCTAAAAGGAGACTAGCTGGGCCAATGGAACTTCTATTTTTATTTTTCTGAAGAATTCAGAATACTGACTTCCAGAGTGGTTGTACTAATTTACACTCCCACCAACAATATAGAATGGTTCCTTTTTCCCCAAAGCTTTGCCTGCATTTGTTATTACCTGACTTCTTGATTTAACCATTCTTTCTGGAGTAAGATGGAACCTCTTTAATTTGCATTTCTCTAGTGACCAGAGATATTGAATGTTTTTCATGGATCTACTGACCATTTGTACTTCTGTGTCTATTCATTTCACTTGCTAACTTTTGACTGGATTTTTTTATTCAGGGGTCTAAGTTTTCAAGTTTTTTTTTTTTTTTTTTTTTTTTTTCTGCAGCACCAGGGATCAAACTCACAGAGGCGCTTAAGCCACTGAGCCAAACTCCCGGCCCTAGTTTTTTGAGGCATGGTTGCACTATGTAGCTCATGCCGGCCTTGGGCTCACATTATAGCCCAAGCTGGTCTCAAACTCACAATGCTCCTCCTACCTCAGCCTCCTGATTGCTAGGATTAAAGGTGTGCGCCACCACGCCCGGTTTCAAGTTCTTTATGTATTCTAAATATTAGTCCTCTGTCCAAGGAGTAGCTGGAAAATATTTTTTCCATTCTTTAGGCTGTACTTTCATTCTGTCAGTTGTTTCCTTTGCATGCAGGAGCTTTTTAGTTTAATATAATACCATTGGTTGACTCTTGATATTATTTCTTGTGCAGTTGGGTTTTGTTCTGAAAGTCCTTGACTATACCTATGTCTTCCAAAGCTTTACCTTTTTATTTTCCAGCAGATTGTTTCTGTTTTGCTATTTAGACCTTAGAACTATTTTGATTTTACTTTAGTACGTGATGAGAAATACATGTCACACGGATTATTCTGCATTTATATATCTAGTATTCCCAGTACAAATTTGTTAAAGAGGCTATCTTTCTGCCGGAATATGTTTTTGGCCCCTTTGTCTATGAACTCGGGCTGAATGTGCCTGGGGTTTTGTTTTTCTGCAGGCTCTATTCTGTCGCACTGATCCACATGTCTATTTTTTTTTGCCAGTACCATACTGTTTTATCACTATAGCTTTGTAGTACACCTTGAAATTTGCGTTCTAAAATAAATATTTCAATTTTTTAGCCTAGTGTATTATGACTTTTACTTATGGGAATTCTTTAAACCCCAGACTTACCAACCATCCACTCCTCACAGGTATAGGAAGTCATAGTCTATGGATACCTTCTTGGACTATGTACCCTGACTTGGTCATTTTTGCAGAGAATAAACCTGCTCAAAGAGAATGTGTTTGTTTCTTAGGACTTCTGTGACAAAATGCCACAAGCTGGGTGGTTTAAAACAGCTGAAATATATTATCTCATAGTTCTGAAGGCTACAAGTCCGGAGTGGATGTATCAGCAGCCCAGGCGCTCCTTGCAGGTTTACATGAGGGGAGCTTTCTTTAGCTCTTCCTAGAGTCCAGTGGCTTACTGAGTTCCTTGGCATGCAGCTATAATACATCAGTCTCTGCTTCTGTTGTCACATGGACAGCTTTCCGTGAGTGTCCATGTGTCTTCTCCTAAAGACACAAGCCATATTAGATTACAGCCCACTACAATGACTGTATCACAACTTGATCACATTTGCAAAAGTCCTTTGTTGGGGTCTGGGGGTTAGAATTCCAACATATGAGTTAGGGAGGGGGGTATAGTGGGTAATTTTATGTGCACTAAAAGATGCCTACATCGATGGTAAAATAGTTTTTCTGAGCATGTCTGTGCTGGTATTTCAAAAAAAAATTAGCATTTGAATCAACAGATTTAAGAACTGCACTTAGCGAGGTTGGTATTATCCAACCCCTTGATGTCCTGAACAGAACAAAAAGAACAGAGAGATAGCAAATTTCACCCCTCTCTCTTAGAGCTGCGGTGTCGGTCTTCTCCTGCTCTTGGATAGTGGTGCTTCTGCTTCTTAGTCCTTTAGACTCAGACTGAATGTGAATATTAGCTTTTCTGGCTCTCCACCTTTCAGAAAGAAAATGGTGGGATTTATTGGATGATACACATCCCCTCAAGGCCTCATCTAATTCGGATGGGGCTGAGTCTGGTGTTTGTGATCAGTTTGCTGTCTAGCGCTGGGATTGGTGATGTGAGTGCTGTGCCCGCCCAGAGTGGAGCCAACATATAGTGTAAGGGAGGCAGGTCTTCCTCTTTCTTGCTTCCGCCCTCTCTCTCTCCCTCTCTCTCACCAGCGTACCTTGCTGTTGTGGCATCCATGAATGGCAGCCCCGCCATGCCACGCTGCCTTGGAGCCAACTGAGTATGCACTGAAACTCCCAAGAAACTGTAAGAAATAAACCTTTCCTTGCCTAATTTTAGGCAACAGGTATTGTGTCTCGGCAATGAGTGAAAAGTAACTAAGATAGCATTCTTGCCCTCCATAATCATATGTGCATCAGATATTTGATCTGTTGCTCTGAAGAATCCTGATGAATGTAGGGGCAGAAAGCAGGGTCAACAGAAATAGGCAAAAGAAGGAATGATCCCTAAACTGTAAGCCCAAATGCATTCACACTTCATGAGTAGCCACTCTGCGCCTATCAGAATCCTTCTTTCTGTAGTTTTTCACACCTCTCTTTTTTTCCACTCACACCTCTTGAAGTTTCACAACACTACAGTTAATCTAGGAGCTGGAGACCAGGCTGACATCGTGAAGACTCGGCTTGTCATGGTTCTGCTGTCTCTGAGTACACGGGCAGCTGTGATGCCTGAGCAGTGACCTTCAGAGAGTCTCTCCCACACACTGAGCTCATGGTCACTTGTGCTTTGGTAACCATTCCCTCTGGGCAGGATGGCTACTGCGCAGATCACCTCTGCGTCCATGGCTTATCTTCTGGCTTCCATCATCGTATTTGCAACTTAACCTTTGGGAAAGAAAATGGACCAAAGGAACATTTCAACATCCCCACAAATAAGCTGAAACAATTTTAAAATAACACACATCATTCCTGGTCTCATTCCATAGTCTAGAATTTAGTTACATGGTCACATCCCAGCATCCAGGAAGGCAAAACTCATCTCATCATTCTTTTACCGTTTTACATTTATGATGTTTACTTTTCACATTATAAAGAATTCTTTAGAGAATGAACACACGAATCTTTGGACACATCTCTGATTGGTCCATTCCTCCCCCTATTTTACAGAACTAAAATTTCTTTTAAAAGATAAAGAAAGCTTTAGTGAGCATGTTGGGTAGGGGAGGAAGGAAGCCGTACCTTGGGGCATACGGGAGGAGGTGCATCCTCCCTGCTGTCCTTCCGCACCCCTCCTGAAGGGGGCGCTTCTGAGAAATGAGCTCGGCCACAGGAAATGGGCCGCCCTCCCTTGTATTGTCCTGCACCAGTCCTGCACAGAACAGCGTGTGAGGGAGCAGGTGGTGCTGCACATCTCTAGGCCGTGTGTGTGTACTACTTCATCAGTTCTATTTGCATTTACAATTTGCAAGATGCATTAGCACATGTGTTCCCATTGGATGTATCTGACGGTGCTCCATCTGAAACGTGAATCTGATACCACAACTTCTATGACCTAAACTCTGAATATCCATGGCATCCTTAGACAAAAGTCTAAACGCTTTAATGTGACTGAGATAGTTTCATGACTGCCATATCAATTAGCTTCTGACTGAAACAATCAAAACACACACATATACACCCAGAACTTAGTGGATTAAAACAACAAAACCAAATCTGTTCGTGTAATTGAGGATCGCATGGGTCAGCATTGGGGTTGGCCCAGCGGAGTGGGTCTGGCGAGCTCAGAGAGAATCACACACATGCCTATGGCCCGCTTCGGGTCAGCTAAGCTGCTCTGCTTCTGGAAATAGCTGCTTGGATGTTGAAGGGACCAAGAAACAGGGGCGAGTGTCTCTCATCACCCAGTGAGCTACCCAGGATGCATGCAGGTGTCAGTGCCGGGTCCCAGAGTAGGGAAATGCAGATGTCCATCCGTCAAGCCTACACTTGCATAGTATTTACTAACTTCTCACCGGCCAAACCCAGTCAAGTCAGAAGATGAGAAGAAAAATAGATGCATTCCATTGATGAAAGGGAAAAACACTCTGACCAGTTTTGTCATCTATAAGAGATAATCAAATTACAGTGAATGATTAAACGTATCTATATCTACTTACTACAGTAAAAGATGCATTGTCAAGTATTATGCTATAAATGTGTCCAAAGTGGAGTGTTTTGAGTATTTTGAAGTGAATAAGTGACCATGTGATTTCACTTTGCTAAATTTTTAAATTTAAACATTCACCATATTTTGTGATCATATTTTGTGATCACTCTTCTCTGAGCAACCATCTGTAACTTCTAGCAAATAAAAACGTGATGTGTCCTGACCCACCTTACTCACCAGATATGGCACCCTGCGACTTCTAGCTTCCCCAAAGTCAAAATGACCACGAAAGGCAAATGTTTTTAATTAAATCAGGACTGGACAGGACAAGTCCATGGCCTGAGTGATGAGAACATTGGCAAACCATCAGGCAAGACCACAATGGCAAGAGTGAAGCTTGATGCTGGGAATGGACGCCCCCACGTCAGAGGGGCTCAGCAAAAATCAAATATGCGTGACACGTCCAGGGTGCATAGACCCCATACAGGCACTGCCATGGGAAAACCCCACTAAATCTTCTTTGTATTTTAGTTAAATCTTGGAAATAACCAAAATGCCCATAGACTGCAGAATGGATAAAAAAAGATGTGAAATTTTTATACAATGGAAAATTACTCAGCTATAAAAAAGGATAGCCTTGAGGCTTTTATAGTTAAATGGAGGCAACCTGAGACTATACTCATAAATGAAATAAATCAGACTTACATTTGTAAATATTGTATCCCTTGTGCAAAAAATAAGTAATAATAATAAAAAACTGAAAGAGTAATAAGATCCAAAATGTACAATAGATATTGTAATATTGAAAGAGAAAGAAAGCGCTCAAAAGGAAAGAACAACTGGGATAGGGGAAAGGAGAAATGGAAGAAGGGAAAAGATTATTTTAACCCATTTTTATCATTTAAATCCAGGTTAAGGTCCCCAAAGCTTAGAATTGTCAGATTTCAAACAGCTCGGATAAAAAGTAGAGATACTGGGGTGTGTTTTATTGTAAACAGATTATAAACTTTGAAATAAAATAAATGTGCTTTGGACAAGTAGCTCCAAACTGAACTGGTTATGTACATCAAGTCACTGAGTTACCCTCTCCACACAGGTGGGCTGGCAGGGTTACTGGTAGCAGCCCACCTGTGCAAACACCTGCTAAGGTCTTATCAAGCACACATGCACACCTTACACACTGTCACATGCACCTACCTCCATTAATGTGCTCCTTTCCTGTAAGAGGAAATAAAAGCTCAGGACCTTGAAGTCATTTGCCTGCTGTCATAAGCTTTTACGCAGCACTACTGGACCACAAGCCCATGTCTTCAGCTCCACACCATGGACACCCAGTGCTGTCATCAGGGATTTCAAGGAAAATAATCACATACAGGACACATGATTTATAGTATTATCTATAATGGTCACCCAAGGAGTCAAATAAAAAGAAAGCACAGGAAATCTGTCCTCATACTAAACACCTAGAGAATCCAGTCAAGGGCCTGGATCCCACAGCAATGTCCTGCATGAGTCCAGCTGAAGACCTAGAGCCCATGACATTGCCTCCCACAAGTCCAACTGGAGGTCTAGAGCCCACGGCAATGACTCATGCAAGTCTGTTTCACAAATCTGTGCTGGGAAGACCCAAAGGTCAGAGGTGGAAGCTAGAAAGTCTATCCCTGTGGGATGAAGGATCTGTGCCAGTAGGTTGAGGGTTCTGCACTGGAGCCAAGAAGTGACCCTCAAAACAAGAACCAGGGCTCCCCTGAAAAGTACCACAGTCATCCTCAGTGACGATGAGGTCCCGAGCTACTTCGACGATGAGAACAGCCGAGTTCATATCAGGAAGCCAGCGTGACAAGCTTCTCCTGGAGACTGAACAGTGTGCATCTTCCCCTCTGGAGCCAGGAAGCGATGCTGAAAGTAAAGACCAGAGCTCCCCCAAAATAAACTGCAGCCATTCTCACCGACAAGGTCCTGAGCTCCTCTGATGGCAACAGCCGAGTTCACCTCAAGGAAGCCAGCATAACGGGCTCCTCCAGGAAAGCCAACAGCTCCAAATATCAACACCACCACTCAGGAGACCCCACAACACTACTCTTCCTCTCCAGGTCTCCTTTCTATGCCGGCAACAGTCCTCAGGTGGGCCGTCCATGCTCAGTACCACGCTGACTCAGTTCAGCTGGTGTTTAAATTGACCACCAGTTTTGAACCCACCACACCCACTGAGCACACTAGTGGTGCTGCTCCCTCTATTCCCACTTTGAAAAGCGGAGAGCAAGTGATTCCCATCACAAAGGGCAACCAAAGTCAACCACCCCAGCTTGGTGGCATAGGACGGTCACAACCACTGCGATCAGCAGCAATGATCTGGTGAGAGCACCGCGATCTGCCCCATCCCCCAACCTTAGCCCGGTGGCTTGGGTTTTGGCAGTGGTGATCAGTTTTGCGGCTGTATTGGCACACTTTCCCGGAAATAAATTCGAAGTCTGGAAAATTAATTTTTATAAAAAGAAAAGAAAATCCACCCTGATGTGTTATTTCGCTAACAGCCCTAACTTTGCAATAAATAAAGACTGCAAACGGGGAAGAAATGCATAAAATGGAAATAAGCGGAGTGAATCATGGCACACGGTATGTACAGTGTATAAATATTCATGCTGAATTACCTCTCCCTCCCACTCCACACTGCTCCTGTGCGCACTTAGGGCTCAGTGGCTGCTGTGGGCCTCAGTTCCTGACACAAATGCGGCGACCGCGGTGAGGGCATGAGCACTAGCTGAGGACTGTTAGCACAAGCCTGCGTGGTGCTTAATCCTTCCGAAAGCTCCCGGGGCTCGAGCACCCTCTATTCATTGGACAAGGAGGCAGTAATCCATCTCTAGGTCTTTCCTAGTCAACAGAAACTGAGCTAAAGAAGGGAAAAGGAGAAAATCCTTGATCTTAGCAACAGTGGGATTTTAGCTATGCAGCTTAAAGGGAAAAAAACAAAAAGCCTTGTTGAAAAGTTCATCTCTAGGTAACCGGGTTCTGAAAGAGTCTTTGTGTGAGTGGGGAGCTGGGCCATGTGGGCACGGAGGAATGGGGATCACACTGGGAGCTGCTTTCCCGCCTGGAGGAAAGACCTGACCCTTCCCTGGGGCAGCACACGGCTGGGCGGGAAGGCCTGGTACGGCCTGACACAGCTGCGGCTCCTGACCAGCGCCCTAGGGAGAGGCCAGCCCGCCCCAAGCTTAGCTGGCTCCAGGATCTACCTTCCTCCCCTCCCTGTGCTCTGGCCTCCCAGTGACCCTGGGGTTAACTGCAGTCAAGTCCAACGCGATCGCTTTGTGTCACTCTCCCCCGCAGCGGGTAGCTGCTTCCCCCAGGGCAGCATATTAGATGGGAGTTTTTAGAATTTTCCTGCGTCAGCACAGAAGGATCCACAGTCTTTGGATCTTGCCCTTCAAGCATCCCAGCTCATCTCTATCTAGGGCAGCACACAAATAGCAAGTGTGAAATATGTGGTGTTTGTGTGTGCACGTGTGTGTGTGATTATAACATGCTAAGGGATTTTCTGCATGTTAGAAAGATCTTACATAAGTCCTACATACATGGTCTTACATATGACAGAAGAGTGACTTGAAAGTGGTAAACCTAGCTTTCTCCTTTGCCTCATCAAATTCATCACATCACCCTGTCCTTAAAATAAAGATGCATAATCAGTCCATAAAGTCAAAACGCCCTGAGTACAGCTATTGCCAGGTACCATGGGCCCTTACTTTAGTGGAAATGGGAATCAATACTAAGACACAAATTGATGGAAAAAGGCTTTAACTGGAAAATCATAGGAAAGACAGAAAAAGACCCCAGTTTAAGTAGCTGGAGCCAGCCCGCTCTGACACAGGGGTTCAGACAGGTTTAGAAAGGCAAGAGCCCAGCTTCTGAGGATCACCTGGTAGGCTAGGGTACAGACTATCATGGACACAGGCCTGGGATAATGGCTCCAGAAGCTTTGTGGCTAAGGGATGGTTTCATTCCCAGCAAAGCACTGTCCTCGTCTGAGGGGTGGTGGTCTCAGTGATGGGGGGGCACTTCTCCTGGAATCCAGATGACCACAGCTTTGGGGCAGGGACCCCAAGCTTCTGGGTGTAGCCAATATCCCTGTGTACCTCTTAGTCTGGTGTCCTCAGTCTTCAAGGGGAAGGAGATCCTGCGAATTCAGGGCTAATCAACCTTGTCTGGCCAGCTCCTAGATATATGCTTCCCAAGTGATCAACATACCCCAAAGCAGATCTAAGAAGAATTTAACCCAAGATTTACATAATAAAGGATGCAAAATGAAGATCAAGATTCTTTCCTGTTTTTAGTTCACCACTGAGTATCTGTGGGTCCAAGTGAAGACCCAGAGTTCATAGCTAAAAGGGCCTGAAGTCCCTGACTGTCTCAGAAGAAAACACCAATCATCCTTTCAATGAACTGTAGGGAAGGGCCCAAGATAGGGCCTGCTTTCCAAACCCACGGTGGCTTCTGGCTATGTCACAACTGTGTCCCAGCTTTGGGTTTTTATTCCATCTAATGCAACAAGCACGTCCTGAACACACGTTCCAGAGCACGTACCACATTCAGCTGCTCACACCAGCACGGCCCGTGGAAAGGGCATCAGACAGACTAGCGTCAGACACAGTTCCAATCATGGCTCTGCCATCTGCGCTATGGGAAGTATAGTAACACAGAAACTGGCAACCAGGAGGCTTGCACAGGTGTCTCAGGTATCCAACTTCAGGTGCTGCCTGCACAGAGACTTCGGCCTAACAGAGCACCCTGGGCAGGTTACCAGGTTCTGGGATGCTGGAGTTTCTTTTCAGAGGTGATTTCTAGGTTCTTTCTGTCCCAAGAAAAGAACTGGTCAAGACAAGTGCAAACAGTATCCACGTTTTATTAAAGGTAGGAAAGTAAACAGACTCTCCATGGCAAGTTTGGGCCAAGTAAAAGAAGGAAAAAGGTACACCGTACAGCATGAGGGCGGCCAGCATGCCAGCGAGAACGTGTGGCAAAAACTCAGCATGAATGGTCATTTTTGTGTCACTCCTCAGGCTGTCAGGCTTAAGGCGATGGTATATGGAAAACCTGCTTGAGTTCTTGAGAGATGTCCAAGTGCCAGGCTTAAGGAACTGTCCCGTATCCTGGGATCTTGTAATTACCAGGTCAGAGCTGCCTCCCCAGCCGGCTTTGCTGCGCCCTGATCTCCCGTCTCAGGCAGATCACAGCTTTTGCGGGCTAATGAGCTCGTTAGCAGAGGCATGAGGACACACCAGACCCAGAAGAAATTGGAGAGAGGGGCTGATGGCGACACACGGTGGGAAGGGCAGCTCTCCAGGTTCAGGGCTGGCAGGAGCAAACAGAAGGGTGTGGGCACTTGCCAGACACTCTCAAAGATGTGCTGATTACTGACCCTCCTGTGGAAGAGAACTAGCAAGTATTTCTATTTTCTGTTGATGTTGATTTGGGCCAATTACAGAGTCTCTGTGAAGCATCCTGTGAATTTATGGGTGCTTTTAAAATAAAGTGAAGTAAAAGTGATTTTGAAAAAGAACCATTTATTGAACACCCACCAGCTTTTTTGCATATGCAATTTTCTTTTCTTTCTTCTGAATGACCCTTCAAGGAAGATGGTCTCATCTTGCCATAACAAACATAAGAAGGGATCAGAAAAATGACCCATCTTGTCTAAAAGGACACCATCAATCAGAGGTACAGCCGGGTGGTAAAGCTGCCGTTAGAAGCGAACTCCAAGGCTGCGGTTCTGCCCTTTCCACACTGCCTCTCCTTATGCCCACGGCTCTGGGTCCTCCTGCCTGTCTCTCTCCAGTCGGTTTCTTCCACATCCCTTGTTTTAGAGCCGTGAGGCTGCCAGCCAGAAGGTTCTCTTCCTTCCATCCCACTCGCCCTGTCCCCCTCGTCCCACTGCAAGCCAAACCTCCCCACCCCGAGAGCAGAGGCAGGCAGCACAAAGCAGCGCCTTATCTTTATGTAGAATCTTTTCCTGTTTCCTGTCATTCTGAATCTAGGAAACACTCCCTGTGAAGGAAGACTGGAAATACACAAAACCCTGAATGCCACAGCTTGTTCACGCTCACACTAAGTTAGGGGGAAAAAGGATCCTGCAGAAGATCTGTTAATACCAAGATCAGGAGTCAATCTGCCTCGGAACCATCAGTTTCCGTGATGACGACAGCACACATCTGTACCTCCCACACCTAACCGTGTCTGGCACATTCAGGCCCCATTTCCTGCCTCTCCAATAGCCCAGAGAACCCTTATTCTTTTTTGTCAGACCATCAGTGTCATGCACAGTAACTTAAGCCATATTTTCTTCATAATGCCATCCTCTCATGTGAACAGGAATGTCAAGAAAAGATGATGCAGCACTCGGGAGGCTGAGGTAGGCAGAGCGTTGTGAGTTCGAGGCAGGCTTGGGCTACAACGCGAGCGCAAGGCTGGCCTGCACTACACAGTGCGACCCTGCCTCAAAAAACCAGGGCTGGGAGTTTGGCTCAGTGGCTTAAGCGCCTGCCCTGGCAGGTGCGAGGTTGTGAGTTCAATCCCCGGTGCCACGGAAAAAAAGAAAAGATGATGCAAGCGAAAGAAGTGAGCAGGTTTGGCAGAAGCACCTGAGCGCTCCTCGGGACCGGAGGGATCACCCCAGATTTTCTTTGATATCAGTAAAAGCACCAGCACATCTTTTCCTGGGCCGGGTATAGGGGTTGGGATTCATGTGTGACCCTCTGTCACTGCAGCTAAGTCCTACTTCATGCCCTAGAATGTTGGCAACTCTGTCACATTCAGCCTAGAAAACAGGAGAACAAATAGTTAGGGTCATGAAACCCTTGGCACCAGGAACCGTGCGTGGCCTTCACGTCGTTCCTTCAATGTGTCAGCTCAGCTGCACCTGGGCTTGGCCTCTGCTGAAGGTTCTCCACTCGCACTCGGCAGCAGTGTCTGGCCATTTTCATTCTGCTTGCTCTGCCTGGGAGGCCACTGCCCACCGATCGTGTCACCCGCCATTTGCCCCTCTAGGCCCTAATCAGGATTGCCCCGCAGAGAACCTCAGGAGAACAAGAATTTGGAGAAAGGAAGTAAAATAAGGTCCAATGCCCTCCCTGAAAGGTTATTCTGACAGATGTAAGGTCATGGATTTTCTAGGCATCTCTGCCCACCCGCTCCCATTTGGGGCTCCTGTAACTTCTCTCCTGTTAACCTGACTTGTAAGACGGTCACAGTTCTGTGGCTTCTAACCCTGGGTTCCCCACTTCTTTTGTGTTTTTCTAAATCTTTTTCTATATATTTATAATTTGTCCCTTTTTAAGTAAGTTACCCATGGTGCTGCAACTGCTTCCAGTGGGGATCCTGACATATGAGTATCATTACAAGGACCACTCACCAGAGAAGTCTTAGCGATAGAGCAGCTTGGCCAAGACCTTACAGGAAGTAGACAGCAGACCTGAACCTCAGGGTCAGGTCGGTCTACATCCAAAGCCCCAGTTCCCAGCTATGATCCTGTAGCAGGACCAAATGGCTCTGGACAAGGCAGACAAGCTGGGAGGCCTGGATGTGCAGCTCTGAGGGACTCTTGATGAAAACAAAGCAGGCAGAAATACACTGTTGGGGGCATTGCCCACCTGTCAGTCCCTTTATCATGCAGATGCAAGAGGCCAGGAGGGAAAGGGTATCTTCACGCAGCCCCTGGTCACCTCGTCCTGCAGTCTGCCTATGCCATGAGCACAGACCCACGTGCAAAGAGGCTGTGAGGAACTGTCTCCTCTCTGCTCATCCAAGTCTTGGCTGAAATGCATTCTAGGGTCGATTAGTTTTTCTCTAATATCCTGGACAAACCAAGAGTGGGTCTGACTGAAGAGCAGCATTATTTAAAATAATCAAGCACACGAGGATAGCCAATGGTTGATTCTTTATTCTAAAAGAGAAGATGGGTTCCATTTGTCCTGAGAACATCTCAGTCATTCACCGGCCCCCAGGAGAGTCTGCAGTGGGAATCACTAACCATGCCGCTCGTGTCTGAGCCGACTGACCTCCGCATCTGGCCTCTGTCTTCCACCTCGGGAAGCCGAATGATCTTTATTTAATGCAAGAACACTGAAGCTTCCTCTGAAGACAAAGGAATTTATCATCTCAGGCCTCCACTTACATGGAGAGAATATTTAAGCAGAAATGTTACACACATTTTCATAAATGATTGTTAGGGCTGGTGTCTAGATGTCCCCCAAAGCCTCATGTAGTCGTAGGTGAGGCTTTTTCAGACGTGGCTGAATCTAGAGTGTGTGATAGATTCATGGTGCAATGCTAGGATTAAGGGTGGGTGATTACTAAATCAGTCCACTGACTGGTCTGCACCACCCTAGTCCTGGTACCTGCATACACTGTAGCGGACTGAAGGAGGCTGGTCTCGCCCCCTTGCTTGCTTTGCTACCTCCTGCACGCCATGCACTGTTTCTCCTCTGCCATGCCCCTCTGCGATGCCACCCCGCCTTGGAGTCAGCTGACTATGAACTGATACCTCTACACACTGAAAGCTGAATAAATTTTTCCTCCCTTAACTTTGGGTGTTGGGTATTTTGTCTCAGTAACAAGACAGTAACTAAGCTAATGGCTTTATGATAAAATAGGAAAAGATTCACTTCTTCTGCCTAAAGCAAAACAAGGTCTCTCAGCAGTACCTTCTTCCCAGAAGCTCCATTACCCCTTGCCTTTATCTGAGCACTCACTCACTCACTGTACTGCATTGACAGGCTGTCCCTGGCACTAGAAGTGAGGTCTTTGGAAGTGGGCAGTGTAGGTCTTTCATGCCTGGCACACAGGAGGTCCTCCGTGCATACTGAAGGATAAACACACCTGGGTGTCCTCAGAGCACCATGTCCCTGATGCCAGAGGGTACGTCATGCAATTCTGTGTTGACTTGTCTGCTTTATTCACAAAAGCAGACACCACATTTCACTTGATTTTGTAAAACCTGTGCTTAGAACATTATGACTGCTCAAAATATGTTCTGGATGAAAAATGGGGATGAAGGATATAGAAAAACAAAATAAGACACTGCTAACTATTGCCTTCTTGCATTGTGTAGAGATGCTTTGACAGCAATCTGGGTTGTCAGCAGAGGATGCTGCCCACCGTATGTGCTAATCATTCAAAACGAGTCCTATTTCCATCAGAGTTGCTTCACGGAGGAGACGATGGAAAGAAGCAGCCAGGAATTGCATGCTGGCTGAACTTGTCACAGGAGTATAACTTCTGCCCTTCTCCAAATCAATTCTCAGTTAATATTAAGAGCCCTGCTCAAATGCCCTTTCCTGAGGAAACTTACCCTGACCTTCCAAGAAAGCTCTAGTTTCCCTTTTTCAGAGCATTTCACTCTTGTAATTACATACTCATAGTATGACACTTACGTGAATGTCCAGTGGTCAAGGCTGCACCTATTTTGTTCACTATTCTATTCCCAGGACGAAGCATGGTGTTCTCTGTTTCAGTGCTAAATGAATAGGTAGATGGATAGATGGGTGGATGGATGGATGGATGGATGGATGGATGGATGGATGGATGAATGGATGGATGGATAGATGGATGAATGGATGGATAGATAAATGGATGGATGGATGGATGGATGGATGGATGGATGGATGGATAAATGGATGGATAAATGGATGGATGGGCCTTGGTCCATTGCCCATTTTTTTTCCCCTAATACCATCCATTTCAACAGTACAGTGTGTGTGTGTGTGTGTGTGTGTGTGTGTGTATGAAAGAGAGACAGAGACAGAGAATGTAGAAATTGGGTTTCTGAGCGAATCATTCAGGCTCACCTCGCCTCTAACCCCTGATGTGTGTAGGGTGACACATCCACATGCTGATCACCTCATAAAAGAAACTCATAAACTCTAACCCTGTGTTTATGACTTAGACTTGCTTTCCATAGGAATCTACATCCAATGAATTGTGATAATAGTCCATTCAAGGAATATTAAACAAGGATAAACATAAGTTAACTAGACAGAGAAAGACATGGGGAAAGTAAAATGAATATTGTAAGTGAAAGGAGTCTATCAGAAGAAGTCCACACTGTATAATTGCAACTACAAAATATTCTGGAAAAGACAAAACTATAGAGATGGTATATAGGAGGTCAGGGGAGGGCGGAAGGAATACACAGAGCACAGGACAGTTTGAGGACAGTAAAATACTCCTGTAGGAGGTGATAACGGTGGATACATAGCACTATTCATGTGTCAGAAATCACAGAACCTGCAGCAAAAAGAGTGACCCTCTCCACAGGGACTTTGGTTGATCATGTAACAGAATAGTTAATCAACTGTAACAAATGCACCACCCTAACGCAAGAGATTGACAAGAAGGCAAACTGGAGGTGAATGCATGAGGACTTTGTGCTTTCTGCATTACTTTTATGTAAATCTAAAAACCTGTATACTAATGTTTTAATCTTGACTGGTTACTCAAAATATAAAATATGAGAGGAAGGGAACAGGTAAAATAAGGGCACTGTCCTAAGCCCACCCAGCCGTTTATACTCCCAGACACATCTCAGACTCCAGGACACGCTGAGGCCCGGTGGGTGCGAGAGGTCAATATACGCAAGGACAAGGAGGAGCTGTGACTTTAGAACTGGAAAGAGGCAAAGCCAGAGTCACACCCCAGACTCGACCCCTCAGCCCCCATGCTGGTAGACGCATCCCAGCCACCAACAAAGAAGCTGAAGAGTCGGACTCCAAAATCCCCGAAGGCAGAGCAGAACCTGCTAAGAAGGGTGGTGACATCACGACGACAGCAAGAGCTTACCGGGCAGAGGGCGCCTAGGAACTGCCACAGGGCGCCCAGGCACTGAGGAGCCAGTGCCACCAGGGAAGGGGTGCTTCTGAGCAGCGGCTGCGTCTAGTGGGTTAGGGGGAGCAGTCATGGCCAGGCCAGCTCGGGCTCCTGGGAGGGAGCAATCCACCTCTCTCCGGAGCAGCAGGCAAGGCCTCATCGCCATGGCTACCTGCCTGGCGGAGCTGCCGCCAAGCCTTTCAGCAGTCTGCTCTTTGTGAAAACAGACGCCACCCCTACAGCCAGCAGCCCTCCACCCTTCTGCGCTCCTAGCCACAGCCTCTCTTACTCTTCTTGCTCTGAAGAAGAAAGCAGCGATGAGCCCGAGGTTGCCGTGCTGCCGGGAGGCCTCCTGCAGGCCGTGTGTGGTGGGGTGCGCGCGGGCATTGCTGTGTCCTGTGCGGGCCACACACCCACGAGGTCCGACGGGGAGCACTGTGAAGGTCTCGCCGCACTGCAGGAAGAAACACACCCGCCCGGAAGCGGCCTGTGTACCACTTAAGGGCTCCTGTCCCGCACTTTCTGCATTCTGTTTACCCACACAATCTCCCCCGGGGAAGCTGAGTGACAAGATAGTGTAATCACTGCTGGATATCTGTTGGAAAGAACGCGCCCAGCCTGAAGCCTGCTCATTGAGGCTTGCAGCATACGCTCATCTGCGTTATTCTCAAAGAAAATAAAGGAGGTGTGTATACTAGCTTAATAGGGCAACGTAGAGAAGATAAATCAAGAACTTAAACTAGCTAAGATTCCTGTCAACTAGACCCTCTTACCAACCAACAATAGACAAAAGCCTCCAGACAGTGTGGGATTTTATGTTTACATGGCTCCTGACACTGCTGGTCTGTGTGGACCTGTTTGTCATTTCTGGCCAATACATCTCTGTTATTCCAGAGGGACACTACCTCAACTTGGGAGTGGTGCCTTCTAAAACTACTCCATCTACCAACTGTGCAAATATGAAGTCAAAGTGGGGCCGGGTGTGGTGGCACAGGCCTTTAATTCCAGCACTCGGGAGGCTGAGGTAGGCGAATCGTTGTGAGTTCGAGGCTGGCTTGGGCTACATCGTGAGCGCAAGGCCAGCCTGAACTACATAGTGCGACCCTGCCTCAAAAAACTAGGGCCGGGAGTTTGGCTCAGTGGCTTAAGCGCCTGTCTGGCAGGCGCGAGGTTGTGAGTTGGATCCCCAGTGCCATAAATAAATAAATAAATAAATAACAAAAGAAGTTGAAGTGGGAACTATCAATCACTGTATTTCACAGGCCTAGTCACAGGGTGATTGGGCCAGTTCTTTCCAGAAGTCTCAAAACAGACTAAGGAGGGAATCCCCAATACCAAAAAAAAAACAAAAAACAAAACAAAACAAAAAAAACAGACTAAGGAAGGAACCCTTTACCCTTAAGAGGGAAACTGAGAAAGTGTTTCCTGGGGCAGAGGGCACCTATGACTCCAGCCTTGGAGGGAGGAGCTACACCTGAAGGAAGGAAAAGAAAAGACCAGACACGGTGGATCGTGTTGCTTTATGATGTGGCTCAAAAATGCCTCTCAAGTGCTTGCTTGGGCCAAAGACACACATGTTCAGAGGTGGGGCTCCAGGACGGGGATTACATCATAGGGGCCTCATCTTCATGGGTAGACTGATCCACTGATGAGTTCCTAACTGAGTGTGCCGTTAGGAAGTAAGGTCTGGCTGGAGGAAGTCACTGGGGTCATGACCTGGAAGGGTATTTTGCTGTCCTCCACCACGTCCTCTCTCCCTGGCTCTCTTCTTGTTCTCGCTGGACACTGTGAGGTTAGCAGCCTTCCTCCACCACGCCCTCCTGCCACGATGCTTCTGTCTTGGAGCCAGTCAGTCATGGACCGAAACCTCGCAAACCAGGAGACAAAGTAGACCTTTTCTCCGCTAAGTTACATATGCCAGGAGTGTCCCACCAACATAGAAGTGACTAATACAGGTACAGTAAAGGGTCTCAATAAATCATATCTTGTACATGGCTTCATAAGGTCTCCTCCCACATTGCCTCTGAGTTTGATTACTTGAGGTGGTTTAACCAGTGAGTATTACCAAATGTGGGACAAGCAATGGGTTGAAAAATGCTTATGTATGGGAACTTAGCCGTTTGTTTGCTCTTCCTAGAACCTTTTCACCATGTGATGAGGCTTGTATCAAGATGTCCCCCAAACTTCATGCACTCATAAGTGGGACTTTTCAGAGGTAATTAGATCTAGGTGTGGATATGTATGAAGAATATATGATAATTGGATTATTCCACTGATTGACTTAGCATTGGTTTGGGTGTGGGTGATGGGAAGACTCACCCTGGGTACGGGTGGTACCAACCTGTAGGCTTGTAACCTGGATAAAATATAAAAGGATGGGAGAGAAACAGTCTCACTGCTGCTGCTTCCTGCTTTCTGCCTACCCTGCCAAGGTCTGCTTCTCTGCCGTGCTGCCCTGACTACGGATGGCAACCTCTACATACTGTGTGCTAAAGTAACCTTGTAGGTATTTGGTCACAGATATGGAAAGCAACCAAAACACTATGGAAGGAAGCTTATGCTATCCTGCAGGAGGCAGGTAACCTGGGCGATACACAGCACCAGTTGGAGACAGAAGAATAAGACCATCATAGGATGCTTGGTCCCAGGTAAGGCATCTGAAGGACACCAAGAAGAGCAGAAGAACCATCCAGCTAAACACAGCCTAGAATGGCATGCACAGAGCAGTGAACGAATAACACGAGGGTGTTTCATTTCCCTGGAATCATTTGTTATTTAGTCACAGAGAACTTGATGCTCACTGAACCTTTCTGTTATGAGATGAAAAAAGTGACTGTTGGATAAGAAATGTTATGGAAATGATGTCCCAGTCTTCTAGCCAAGCTTATCATCTAGTTAGCCCATCTGACACCACGTGGAGCAGAGAGGATATCCCCTGTCAGTCCAGCCCACGCTCCCAACCCACAGACTCAGAAGCAAGTAGATGTTTGTTTCAGCCTAACTTTAAATTTTAAAAGTCCTTAAGTATTTTTCAAATCCATTTTATTTCAAAAGGGGAAGAAAAATAAAACAAAATTTAAAAACACGATAATCAAGGAACAACAGTGGTACATACATTGCATATTGCCATCCCCAAATCAGTCATCCAGAGTACAAGGCATCTGCATTCAACTGTCTGAGCAGTACCAGCACAAATCTTTCTCTTTAATGGACTCAGAGAAATCAGTAGAATATATATATATATATGCATGCACATACATTGTTTCTTTCATCTTCTCACACTAGTGAGACAACACAATGTTTACACATGCATGTCTGATTTATTTCACTTATGAGTATGGACTCAAGTTGCATCCATTTACCTGTAACAGTCTCAAGTTTGTCCCTCTTTATGACTGAGTAGTACTCCATTGTATAAAAGTACCACATCTTTTTTACCCATTCCTCAACTGATGGGCATTTAGGTTGTTTCCAAGATCGGGCACTTACAATTTGTGGTGCGATGAACATGGGTGCACATATATCACTGTGGTATGATGTTTTTAGTTCTTTTTGGAAGATACCCAGAAGAGGGATAGCTAGGTCAAATGGGACCTCTAATCCTAGCTTTTTGAGGAATCTCCTCACTGATTTCCAGAGTGGTAGCACCAGTCTGCACTCCCACCAGCAGTGGAGAAGGGGTCCTCTTTCCTCACAGCCCCTCTAGCATTTGTTATTGGTTGATTTCTTGATAATAGCCATTCTTTCTGGGGTGAGATGGAATCTCAGTGTTATTCTAATTTGCATCTCTCAAATGATCAGTGATGTTGAGCATTTTTTCATATATTTATTTGCTGTTTATATCTCTTCATCTGAGAAGTACGCATTCATCTCAGATGCCCATTTTTGAACTGGGTTTTTAAATCTGGGAGGACTGATATTTTTGAGTTCTTTATTTGTTCTTGACAGTAATCCTTTGTCTAAGGAACAGCTAGCAAACATTTTCTCCCATATTGTGGGTTGTCTCTTCACTCTGTTGGTGGTTTCTCTTGCTGTGCAAAAGTTCTCAATAAGATGAGAGTCCACTTGTTGATTCTTTGCGAGAATTCCTTGCAATCAGGGTTTTGTTCATAAAGTCTTTGCCTACACCAATGTCTTCAAGAGTTTTACCTACTCTGTCTTTCAGTACATTTTGAATTTAGTTCAGTGCATGGTGAAAGATATGGGTCCAAATTTAATCTTTGGCATATGCAGAGCCAGTTTTCCAGCACCATTTACTAAAGAGGCTATCCTTCTTCCAGTGAATGTGTGTGGCACCTTTGTCAAAGATAAGTTGGCTTAGTGTCTCTGGTGTTGTTTCTGTATCTTCTAGTCTGTTCCACTGATCTTCAGGGTTTTGTTTGTTTGTTTTTTGTTTTTTGTTTTTTGCCAGTATCACAATGATTTTATCACAGTAGCTTTATAGTATAGCTTCAACTCAGGGATTGTGATGCCTCCTGCCTTGCGTTTGTTGCCCAGGATTGCCTTTGCTATTCTAGGACTCTTCTGGTTCCAGATGAATTTTAGGATTGCTTTCTCTAATTCTGTGAGATACGCTATTGAAATTTTGATTGGGATTGCATTGAATCTGTTTACCAGCTTTGGAAATATGGCCATTTTCACTATATTGGTTCTTCCTACCCAAGACCACAGGTTATCTCTCCATTTTCTAATGTCCTCTTCAATCTCCTTTCTCAGAGTACTGTAACTTTCAATGTAGAGGTCTTTTACACCTTTTGTTAGATTGATTCCTAGGTATTTCATTTTTTGGATACTATTGTGAAAGATGTTGTTCCCTTGATTTCTCTCTCAGTGAGTTTGTTATTCATGTAAAGGAAGGCTATTGATTTTTTAGTGTTGACTTTGTATCCAACTATGATACTGAATTTGCTTATTAAATCTACTAGTTTTTAGTGGAGTTTTTGAGATCTTCTATGTAAAGTACCATGTCATCTGCAAATAACAATAGTTTAACTTCTTCCTTTCCTGTCTTTACTCCTTTTCTTTCTGTCTGCTGTCTAATTGTTCCAGCTAAAGTTTCCAGGACTATGCTGAATAAGAGTGGAGACAGTGGACATCCTTGTTTTGTTCCTGATTTTAGAGCGATAGTTTTCAGTTTCTATCCATTTCGTATGATGTTGGCTGTTGGTTTGTCATAGGTAGCTTTTATCAGATTGAGATAAAGATCTTCTATTTCAATTTTCTGTAGGGCTTTTTTTTATCATGAATGGGTGCTGGACTTTGTCAAAAGCTTTTTCTAAATCTATTGAGATGATCATATGATTTCTGTCTTTGTCTTTGCTAATATGGTGTATTACATTTATTGATTTACATAAGTTGAACCATTCTTGCATCCCTGGGATGAATCCCACCTGATCATGGTGTATAATCTTCTTGATGATTTGCTGCATTCTGTTTGCCAGTATCTTATTGAGGATTTTTGCATTTATGTTCATTAGAGAAATTGGCCTGTAATTCTCTTTCTTGGTTGGGTCCTTCTCCAGTTTTGGTATCAAGGAAGTGCTTCCTTCCAGGACTGAATTTGAGAGTATTACTTCCCTTTAAATTTTATTAAAGAATTTGAGAAGCAATGGTGTTAGTTCGTCTCTAAATTTCTATAGAATTCAGTAGTGAATCCATCAGGGCCTGGGCTTTTCTTTGTTGATAGGTTTTTAGTTACATCTTTGATTTCATTTACTGATATTAGTTGACAGGATTTTTATATCTTCTTGATTCAGCTTTTACCAAAGCTGAATGTGTACCTAGGCATCTGCCCATTTCTTCTGTATTTTCAATCTTATTAGAATACAAGTTTTCAAAGTACGTATAAATGATCTGGATTTCTGCAGGGTCCAGTGTGATTTCACCTTTTTCATGCCTAATTGCATGTATTTGAGTCTTTTCTTTCTTTCTTTCTTTCTTTCATTCTTTCTTTTTGATAAGATTGGCTAAGGGTTTGTTAATTTTATTCAATCTTTCAAAAAACCAACTCTTTCATTCATTGATTCTTTGTATTATTTTTTTTAGTCTCCAGTGTGTTACTTTCTGCTTTGATCTTTATAATTTCTTCCCTCATTCAAGCTTTTGGCTTAACCTGCTCTTCTTTTTCTAGAAGTTTGAGGTTCATCATTAAGTTGTTTATATTCACTTGCTCTGTTTTCCTGATATGGGTATTTACTGTTGTAAATTTTCCTTTAAAGACTGCTTTCATTGTGCCCCATAAGTTCCGGTATGTTGTATTGTCATTATCATTCAACTGTAAAAATTGTCTACTTTCTTCTTTAATTTTGTCTGTGACACACTGGTTGTTCAGCAGAGTGCTATTTAATTTCTATGTATTTATAAAGTTCTTGTGGTTTCTACTACCATGTTTCCAATTTCATTTCACTCTGATCTGATAGTATGCATGGGATAAATTGAGTTCCTTTGCATTTACTTAAGCATGTTCTATGGGCCAGTATATAGTCTATTTTAGACAACATCCCATGTGCTGCTGAGAAGAATGTGTATTCTGATGTTGTGGAGTGGAACATTCTATAGACATCTACTAAGTCCATCTGTTTCAAAGTCTGGTTCAGTTCTAATATTTCATTATTAAATTTTTGTCTAGTTGATCTGTCTTTTTGTAACAGTAATCTCCCAATACAATTGTATTAGGGTTTATTTGACTTTTCACGTCTATTATTATTTGTTTTATATAGTCGGGTGCACTGGTATTTGTTGCATATATATTTATGATTGTTATCTCTTCTTCCCGGATTATTCCATTTACTAGGACACAGTGACCTTCTTTATCTCTCTTAATCAGTCTTGGCTTGAAACTCACTTTGTCTTCTAATAGAACAGATACCCATGCTTTTTTCTGGGTTCCTGTTGCATGGAGTATTGTTTTCCATCCTTTGATTTTCAGTCTATGAATTTCTTTTTGAATTAATTGTGCTTCTTGAATGCAGTATATTGTTGGATCTTGCTTCTTGATCCATTCTACCAGACTGTGTCTTTTTATTGGTGAATCAAGACCATTAACATTGATGGTTATCACTGATATGTATCATTGATGGTTATCACTTGTCATGCTATTTGCCTGTTGTTGGCTCCCCACTTTTTTCCCCACCCTCTAATTGTTTGCCTTGCCTGGTAGATTCCTTCTGTTGGGGTTCATGGAGCTGTAATCCTTATTATCTCTTTCCAGAATGTCCTTTGGAACATTTTGAAGTGCTGGTTTGATGGCTATAAATTTTCCCAGTTCTTTGTCATGAACATATCTTATTTCTTCATCAGTTTTGAAAGATAGTTTTGCAAGGTGTATCAATCTGGGTTGAGAGTTGTTTTCCTTTAGAACTTGGAATATTTCACTCCAGCCTCTCCTTGACTTGAGAGGTTGTGCTGAGAAGTCAGCTGTGATTCTGTTGGGCTTTCCTTTGTAGGTGATCTGTTTCTTTTCCCTAACAACTTTCAAGACTCCATTCTTGTGTTGAATTTCTGGAATCCTGACTAGATGTGACTTGCTGTAGAATCTTTTTGATCATGGCAATTGGAGTTCTATATACCTCACTTATCTGTTTGTCAAATTCTGTTTTCTCTATCAAGAATGTTTTCTGCCATGATTTCTGTGAACATTTTTTTTTTCATTTATGGCATCTCCTGCTTTTTCACTGACTCCAATCTTAAGTTATTCTTCTTTGTCTCATCTAGCAGCTGCTGGATTGATTTCTATGCTCCCCTGCTATTTTTGAGAAATCTTTCTTTTCCTGATTGCTAACTGCAAGCCTGTCTTCAATTTCTGAGATCCTGTCTTCATGTTGGCCTAATCTGCTTCAAATGCTTTCAATGGAATTTTTATTCTCTTGAATATCTGCTTGAATCTGCTTTATGAATCCCGTTTGTTTCATATGCTGAGCTTTTATGATTTTCTTAAGCTCATGTATTATTTTGTCTATATCTGCTCTAGCATTACTAAGTATGGTCTTCACCTGAGAGATTATTTCTGATTTCATTTTTTCCAGAGCCTCATTCAATTGCTTTGTTGTTACCACTTCAGGTGGGCCGGGTGGGAGGCTTTTGGATTGTCCCACCTCATCGCCCCCTGGATTTGCCTTTGTTGAACCTGATATCTGTGGTTGTATTTTGTTTAAGTGTCTTTTCATTTTTTCTTTTCTTTTCTCTTTTTTTTTTTTTTTTTTTTTTTTTTTTTTTTTTTTTTTTTTTTTTTTTTTTTTTTTTTTTTTTAGTTTAATTCCTGGGGTGATGCTTGTAAATTACCTGTGGTGGGTTGCTTTATTTCTTATTCTACTTAGAATAAGAAATATTATTACCTGTGGTGGGTTGCTTTATTTCTTATTCTATTTAGAATTCTTAGGTGATGACTACTTCTCTGAGGTATCTTCCAGGTGCAGCTGATTTTTAGGTTTTTTGTCTGTTGCAAGATCTTACCTCTTCAGTTTGTTGGGGATGAGAAGTTGTTGTTTGTTTGGCCCAGTCCCTGGTTCTCTGGCACTGTGCCACAGTATTTTCTGTGACCCTTACTCAATCTAATGGAATACCAAGACCAACAGCTGTTTAGAACAATTATGTCAATTTTGGCTATAGTGGTACCAACAGCATCAAATACATCCTAGAGAGACAAACTGAGCTTAACCTTAATTTGCTACGTTTATCCATATTATCTAGATTTGTGGTTATATAACGAAATCTAAAACAAACCAGAAAATTATATGCAGTACACAAGTCAGTTTTTCCCCTCAGGGGTTAAATTTAAAATGGATTAAGGAGAAAAATAGAGAAGTGTAAGAAGAAGAATAGATTAGAAGTAAGGTCAGAGGACTAAGGGTGGTCACTCCAGCTCTGGGAAACTGGTGCAGAAGACTGAAGGAAAAGAGAAATGGAAGAGATAAAAGGAAGAACAGAATGACAACCGCAAAGAGGCTAGGAACCACATTCACACTTATATAAAAACCAAGAACCAAGATCAAACAATGAAGGAGAAGGAGAAAAAGAGAAAAGAAAAAAAGAAAAGAAAAGAAAAAAATGTCCACTTTCAGGGTTCTTCCTCTTTTCACTAATAGACAACCTGTGGAGACAAAGTCCTGCTTTGTGCAGATCTCTCCCAGCAAGCCAGCAGTAGCTTTTTGGAGGGGTAGTGCATAATCTCGGCAGGCCTGCCAGGGAACCAGACTCATGGGGCTCACCACCATCGGAGTGATTTTTTCAGGTCTGAGCCCAGCTAGGAGCTGCTGGATGGAGCCAGCAGCAGTCCTGGGTTCTGAGCTCAGCCGGCCCCTCTCCAAGATGGCTCCCGGCTAACTGCTGTCTCCCACAGGAGGACTGAGTCCTCTGCACTCACCACCAGCCAGTGCAGTCCCTCGTGTCTGCTGTTCCCCTCCACTACTGTGTCTTCTTGTAGAGGCCTCCGGGGTCACCAGCCAACACCGTCACCCCATGTCTGCAGGTTTGAACTTCTCCTCTCGTGCAGTGAGTCCCATCTCAGGGAGAAGGTGCTGCCAGCTACTTCTTTCTCCTTTGGAGTTTCTCTCTTCACTCTCTCAGTGGGTTTAATTCACACTAGATTTTTCCTGGGTCCAGGGGACCCACTTCCCTCTTTCTTGTCTTCCTCATGATGCTATATTCCAGTGTCTGGATGGTGACTCTCAGAAAGGCTGTGTTCTCTGCTGTTTACTGCTCTGCCATCTTGGTCTCTTTTAGTCCTTAAGTTTTGGCATGTCTTGTCACACAGCAAAGGAAAAGCTAATACCTAAACTGCTGTAAAGCATTCCCAATCTTACCCTCTTCACAAAGGCAGTATCTTCTCATTTTGCCCACTCTCCTGTAGCAAGATCAGTAAAGGCATTCCTAACATCCAATCATTCCTCCTTTGACTACACAATCATGATGTTGTATACAGATGCAATTTACCCAATTAAATACTCAGTCATTTCCCTGCCTGGTGGATCTGTCTCTAGGATGCAGCTGACACTAAAAAGAAGGACAAAGACCAATTGAGGAAGTAAATCATATTTCTTCCCTTTTCTAGCTTATTTCTTATATTGCAGATATTCCAACTGGAACAACAACAGTTATTTTCAGACCATGAGTAAGACAGAAAACTTAAAAAAATAATAAAACTAAAAAATATCAAAGTTGCCAGCATTTGCATTGGTGAGCTACTAAGCAAACCTAGTGATGACATGACCCCACAAGTGCTGCTGTGTAAGAAAAACAGAAACTTGATTCCAAGATACCTGTCTAAAGTGACTTTCTACTACACAAAACCAAATACAACCTTGGAGAAATGATTTAAATTAGATTTCTGTTACTGGGGCCAAAAGACCATGATTGATGATTTGGTCTGTACTTCAAGGAGAACTGTGGTCATCCCCACACTATATGCTATACACTTATCCCTGTTTCATTGTAGACTATGTGGTAGACACAAAGTCTAGCATCTTTGACTTTAAAAGAGATAAGATTGGCCAGGTGTGGTGGCACACACTGTAATCTCAGCACTCCAGAGGCTAAGGCAGAAAGACTGCTGCAAGTTCAAGACCAGCCTGAACTACATAGTGAGACCCTGTCTTAGATAGATGGATAGATGATAGATAGATAGATAGATAGATAGATAAGATAGGTGCATATTTACAAGAAGTATTTTTTTAAATGCAAAGAATAACACTGGAAAATAATTACAAGACACATGAAGAACATGAAATTGCCCTGTTTCTGTATCTGGCAATAAAAACACCAAATAAGATTTAGCCCCTCTCTAATATGTATAGTTTAAGACAATATTTCTCAAAGAGCATTTCTCTTACTGGCAGCATCAGCATCACCCAAGAGCTCATTAGAAATGTATATTCCCCCGCCTCACTCTAAACCTGCTCAACCCTGATCTCTGACAATGAGGTTAGCGATACTGTTCTCAGCAAGCCCTGTTGGTGATTCTGATTCAGCCAATGTTTGAGAGCATTTTTTGTAAGATAATTACCTGGCAGTCTCTCTCTGGTGGACAAAGGAACCCTTGTTCCTTTTCTTCCAGGTAGTGCTGGGTCATGGGTAGAGTCCAGTGTGTGGAGTGGCAGAGAACCCAGTGTCAGTGGTGATTCTCCCTGATTACTTAAGAATTCTTGAGACAGTTTCTTAGCACCTAACACCTCGGAGTCTTCATTTCTTCCAGAAAAAAAAAGGATATTATTTAGTTGAATTGTTTATGGATTTAATGAGATAAGACCCGCCAAGTTCCTCTCCACTCTCCAGCCCAGTACAGATACTGAGTAAAGTCACCTGGTTCTCCTATTAAACTCTGCTTCTCAACACTGTGGGACCAAAAAATAAAATAAGATGCACTAAGAAAAAAGCTCTGTGAATACAGGGAAATAATTTCTCGTGTGCAAACCCATCTCATTTTCAAAAATAAAAATAAATTTCTTCAGTTCAGTTCAAATCTTCCAATATTCCTAGTTACCACCAAAGCAGCCAGACATCAGGCTGAAGAACTGACTTACTACTTAATGGAGGTGTAGAAATTATTGACTCTCCTCGGTGGCTGATTTGGCCTTTTCTGGCTCAGGATGGAGGAGTTTCCCTCCTTGCAGATTTCTATTCTCCAACCACTCCCATCTCTCAATCTGCTGCTTCCTCTGAACCAGACAGTAGCCTTTAGCCAGATCATAAATACACTAGAAGTTAACCACACTCAGAAACCGCTACAAATTTGGGGAAGCCAATGAAGAAACTTTCAGTTGTAAAACAGACCTCGGACATAGTCTATTCCCTTTTGTTATTATTATTGTTAATCATGTTGAATTAAGGAATCCATATTCTTTAAAAGATTAACTTCTTTTTTTTTTCTGCACCGGGGATCGAACTCACAACCTCGCGCCTGCCAGACAGGCACTTAAGCCACTGAGCCAAACTCCCAGCCCTAAAAGATTAACTATTAAAAATGAGGCCGATAGGCAAAGCTTTTCTCTTCACAACCCCTGGCACTTAGATCCCTAGCCAGAAGCAATCATGTACTTCAATTTTTCAGATGACCTCTAGGAATCTATGTAACTAATATGTAATGCATGTAAGTATTGCTCATGGTTCTCTGGACAAGCAGAACTGATGGTAAATATATGCACAATAATGCATGGGAATTGATTAGGTAGTCTCGTAGGATCAGAGGCTGGAGGGTGCCCAGTGGCCGTGTGTGCTGCGGAGCTGAAGGCTTCACACCCGCTCGGCCCAAGAAAACGCAAGCTGCAAACAAGAGGGATGAGGGGTGTGGCACCTGCGCAAGGCCCAAGACCGGGAAGGCCGCCGGGGTCACTGGTGAGAATCCGCACAGAAAGCCTGAAGACACAGCAGCCCAGTGTTCAGAGACAAAGCCATCAAAAGACGCCTGCTCCAGAAAGATCGGAGCTTTTCAGAAATAGGCACATTACCTCCTTTCTCTTGTTTAGTTTTTTTAAAGAAAAAACAATAAAAACAATGATACAAAATTGCAATATAAGACAGTAGAAGAGTAATAATGGTTAATACATTGAGTATTGTTATTTTCAAAGTGGTTGTTCAGATTACAAGATATAAGCAAGAAAAACTGATCAAACAGTAAAAGCACAAACTGTTCTTTTCAGTGAGTTAATATAAATTAGTTGTATAAGCATCTTAACTATCACATATATGTTTTCTTCCTTTTCCCTTCCTTCTTGTCTCCTTTCCCCCATCCCACTTTCTCTTTCCTTCTGAAGACTTTCTTCCCGTTTCTCAGTATCTATTGTACATTTTGGATCTTATTTACACTTTCATCTTCTTACAGTAGGGAGACACTGTGGTGTTTACACATACAAGTCTGATTTGTTTCACTTATAATTAAGAGATCCCATTTGACCCATCTATTCCACTTCTGGTATTTTCCCAGAAGAATTAAAAACATCATATCAAAGTGATACATGTGCACCCACGTATATAGCAGCTCAACCTGTGATAGGTAAATCTTGGAAATAACACAAGTGCCCATGAACCAAGGAATGAATGAAAAAGCTGTTGTATTTTTATACAGTGGAGTACTACTCAGCTATAAAAAGGATAAACTTGAGACTTTTATAGGTAAGTGGATACAACTTGGGTCCTTTCTCTTTTTCATTCCATTCACATTACAATCCCATTAGATGACGTTACCCACAGTCAGGGTGGGTCCTTCCCTCTCATTTTGCTAGCCTATATGCCAATCATCTCTGGAAACATTCCACTAAAACACCCAGGACTATGCTTCACTAAACTGCAAGACCTTTCCTACTCCTGTGAAACTGACGTATCAGTCAGCAATACATTCCAGTCACAATACATCACTCTCACTCTTTGCTTTGCATAAAATGTAATATACACGCTATTTGCACCAAGAACATGGAGAGCAGTGGGGTAGAGGGAGCTAGATTAACAGGGGAGCAAAACAGCCTGCAACATCCTTTGTCCCTAAAGCCTGAGAACGCCAACAACGTTCTCTGCAATGTGCAAGGGTTTTGTCCTGTGTCTCTGGTTGTGCACAGACACTTTGCTGATACAACATCTGTGTATGTCACACTCATGCACGCCTGTCTGCCTTTCTTTGAACACAAACGTGCCACGCCCATCTCTTCAGATCATCCTGTCCTTTGTCGCACCAGCCTGGCCATTCATTACGCTTCTAATCCTCAGGTCTGCCTGCCTCTCGGAAGCCTTTGCACCAGTCGCTGGCTCTCCCTGTGCTTCACTTGTATCGGAATTTGTGCAGCAACATCTCACTCCTAGGGGACCACACTTGGCTTTCTGCATGCCTCAAGCCTAATCCGCCAGCTGGGTTTCCCTCCTGTCTGCCCTCTTCCTCCTGTGCTTTGGACTCTTCCTAAAAATGAGATTTGTACCCTTCCTCCCCCAAATCTACAGAAAGGAAAAAAGAAATCCAGAAGTGGATACTGGGAAGTCCTAACAGAATATGGACAGCAATGGACCCTGGACTCAGGATTCTTGCATCAACTTAGGTGACATGGGTTTGGGTGTCCAAAAGTCATAAGTTTGTATCTTGGTTCCACCACATAAGAGCTGTATTTTCTTCATTGAGTTTCTTATTTCTGGAGCCTCAGTTCCAATATCATTGTGTAGAATAACAGTATTTACCTTACAGAATAACTAGAATCATAAAAAATACAAAACACCAAACAGCGTGCTTTACTGAATATTGATAGTTTGCCAAATTTTAAATTGCATTCTCATATTTTTCAGTGAGGTTCACCCTGGGGACCCTGGCTTTCCTATTTTCATAACATTATTAGCACACGTAGAGTATTTTGTGCGTAAGGGACACAAGGATTATGGAGCTATTGCCCTTGTCCCCTAGGTAGAGGGGTCAGTCGCAAGCCAGATCCAGTGACCTATGAGTGCTTCCTTCCCTGCAGGTATGATGAGAAGCCATGGCTAACAGAACACTTAGCACCTGATTTTTACAATAGAGAGGGCAGGGCCAGGGCCAGGATGGGTGTGATTGTGGAACGAAGTCCAAGTGTGACCTGAAATAGGAACATCTCCTGGCATATTTCCTCACTGTCATTAGGCATCACATTTACCCAACGCCACCACACTGTCTCTCCGAAGAATTTCCCAATAGTGTACAGCCAGTGCAATGGGTACTTACATTTCTGAGCCTCCACCTACACAGGGATGGGAGGGTCCTCCTCCTCTGCACCCCGGTATGTCCCTACACTTTTAACACTTGGGCCCTTGCGTGACCCATCCATTTAATCTCCAAGAAATAAGGCTCTGAGGACAATTTGTCACAACAGCAATTTAGCTCCTAGGCATAGACTCTTTCTCTGCTTCTGCAGATAGGGGCTTACATCACAGCATGAAATTTGTTTACCCTTATCTTAGCACACAAGGACAAATGACCCAGTCCTTGTTATAAATCCAGCAGCTCTATGTCTGTGGGTAGATTTCTGTGTAAATCTCTTGCAAACTCTGCTTGGCTGGCTGTTTGCTTTTGTTTGCTGCCTTTCCCTGGCTCTGGGCTCCAAGGATCATCAGTCTCATGAGTGGACACTGTTTTTCGCCTGCAGACACACTGACAAAAGGAAGAGTGCAGCCAGTGTCTCTGCTGCTGCTGAAGCCCTGCACCCAGGTGTGTTTTTTCCCCTAGCTGAATAGTGGAGGTTGCAGCTGCTTAGAAAATCCAGCAAGGCAGCCATCCAGAACAGCTGAAGAAAGCAGAATGCAAGCCCTCCACCTTGCAGAGCCTCTGGTGGAATCATCTTGTCCAGAATGGTTAGTGCAAGTGATGGTCTCAACTTCAAGGAAGTGGTCAAAGTGGATTTTTTAAATTGTATTTTATTTATTTTTGTAGTACTTGGTTATTGAGCCCAGGGCCTTCATACTGAGCTACATCCCCAGCTTATTTTGTGAAGTTACCCAGGCTGGGCTAGAATTTATGATCATTCAGCCTCAGCTTCCCAGAGTGCTGAGATTACAGATGTGCACCACTATGCCTGGCTAGAGTGAGTTTTAAATGGCATCAGTAGCCACAATACCGAATATCAACGTTCAGGCAGGGGAAGAGGCCACCCTCCTATCTCAGTTACTTTTTGCATGGCTGAGACAAAATACCTGACACCCACAAGTCAAAGGAAGAAAGGTTTATTTCAGCTCACAGTTTGTAGAGGTTTCAATCCACAGTTGACTGGCTGCAAGGGAGGGCTGGGCAGAGGGCGTCACAGAGGAGAAACAGTCCATGGCAGGCAGGCAGCAAGCAGCAGCAGCAGGCAGCCCACCTTTCTTTCCCTTTTATCCCATCCAGGGCACCTGCCTTTTGGATGGTTTCACACAGAATTACACTAATTCTGATCAGTAGACTAATTTAGTAATCATGTACCCTCAAATCCAGTTTCACACACCCTAGATACAGCCAACTTCAGAAAACCACAATGACAGCATGACTTTTAGGGGGACATCTAGACACAAACAGATCACTTCCTATGAATGCAGCATCCTTGGTCTGGATGCCAAGACCTCAAAAACAATACAGATGTCTTAGGGGAAGCAAACATTTTTAAAAATCATAACATCGAAGATAGCCATGTAGCCCTTTCCACGTGCCAGACATGTGAATGTTGTCAACTGGTATCAACCCTGCAGGTGCACTAGCTACCTTGGAGGCTCACAAGAGCTCAGAGAAATGAGTACTGTCACACCTAGGGACTGCAACATAGGGAGACTGAGGAATTTGCCTAAAGTTGTACAGAAATAAAGAGAAAGTGTTGGACTGAAGCAAGTGATGAGCTTTCTAGCATGTGCTTTCAATCAGTGCTTCCAAAGCACTAAAACACCCACCAGTCACCTGGAGATCTTGTGAAAGTGCAGATTTGGCACAAGCTCCCAAATGAGGCACATCCTCCCAGCTTGAGGACCAAGGAGCAAGTGACTCAGCACCTCTCCGCTCTGAGGTTTCACTTCCTGTCAGCAGAACCGAGGTAAAGCCCACACGCCCATCTATGAAAACCCCTCGCTATGTAGCAACTTAAACAAAAAGATGTAAACAATGCAAAGTACTTTGTATGATACCCTGACAATCACCAGCAACAAATAAATAGCAGGTTTCATCTTCCAATGAAGAAAAAAACTTGTACAAACTAAATTCTTATCTGGCATGGACGCCATCAGCATCTCTACAAACAAGCTCCTGACACTCTGCTAGGCCCTAGGAAGGTATGAGACTACTAACAAAGATAAACTACTTGTTTAATGCTGGGTGCTGTGACATGTGCCTTTAATCCCAGCATTCAGGACGCTGAGGCAGAAGGATTGCCGGGAATTTCAGGCCAGTCTCCGCTAAGTAGCAAGGTCCTGTCTTAGAAAAACAAAACAAAACAGAACAACAGAAAAATTCTTGTTTCACTCAGAACAGAGACAGCCCAACTTCTCACACAAATCTATAACTGCAGTTAAATTTTAATCTTAACAGATAGGCAGAATAATGCCCCAAGGCACTGCAAGGTGCCTACTCATGAAGCAAAAATGTAATTATTTTCATTCTACTCCAGAAACTTACACAGGTGAGGGAAATAACACAGTTTACAAAGATTTCCCATAACAAAGGATGCAACTAGGCAGGTTTGACTGAACCTGTGGTTAAACAGAATTCTAGTTAACCAGAGACCTCACATAGGGCCTTTCAATTTAATCTGAACTTCCACCTTTAAGTCCTATTTAGAAAACAACTGAGGAAAGGGAGGCCCTGGGGTTTGTGACCAAGGGGGAGGAGGTAAGGGTGGTTCTGTAAACGGTGGTTCTGATCTACTTCTTGGTAATTTGGCAGGAGTCTGTAAATTAGTAGATGAGGGGAATTTGCCCAGTAGAAATGAGAATGTTTTGACCTTGCCAACCTGCTGAATTTCTTCCTGCTCAGGATGATGCTGTATTTAGGTGTCTACAGGGAGGCCTCCATTCAGTACAGCACAGTGAAATCCAATTTGGTCTTTATCTTTGTTGCCATGTCCCCAAAGCTCTAATGAGTCAGATCCTCTCCTGTTAATAAATTCATTTGTTAAAATAATCAGGATCCCCAGGTTACCTCCACCCCTCCCCACCCTGAGCAATCCTTGCATAGAAAGTTCAGGCTCCTTTTTGCAGTGGGGTCATCTTCTACTGGTCTGATTCTGAAACCTGTATGGGCATGGTAAATTCTAAGCAAGCCCAGTGAAACTGCTCTGGCTGAAGCACACCCCACATAGAGGAAGACGAAGAGGAAGAAGAAATGCTTTGTTAGTGGTTGTATTTGACCTCACCCAAGAGATCCCTCCTGCTGTATTTGTAAGGAGAGTAAGATAAACACTGGCTGAAAGGGAAGCTGTGGGAAGCTGGGGCTGCATTCCATTGGTTGCTTGAGTAGCTACCTCTGAGATGATGCAATAGGGTTCTCCAGAGAGGCAAACAATAAGAGTTAGACAGAGAATTTATCAGGGAAATACAGTAGTCTCATGAAACTATGTAGACTGAGAAGTCCCATGACACGTTTTCCACGAGCTGGAGACACCGGGATGCTGGGACTGTTGGTCATTCCAAGTCCAAAGGCCTCAGAACCAGAGAAGTTGAGAGTAATTCTCAGTAAGAGGCCAAAGTCCTGAAAATACAGGGGCCACTGGTATAAGTCTTGGAGTCCAGAAGTCAGAGGGCCTGGAGCTCTGATGTCTAAGGCAGAAGAGGGTCCCAGCTCAAGGCGGTGGGGAGATTGTTTTGTTCCAGTCCCAAGCTGATTAGATGGTACCTGCCCCACGGAGGGTCCTCATTCACTCCACTAACTCAGACCCCAGCCTTCTTTAGCATCATCACAAACACACTCAAAAATAGTGCTTCACCACTTCCTAGGGATTCCTTAACTCAGTCAGCCTGACACCTAAACTCCACCATCACAGATGGGGACAAGTCCCTCCTGCCAGACCACTTCCTCCAGGCCTAGAGTGGATATGGGCATAGTAGGAGCACCCACCGTGTTACACCCAGGTCACACAGGGCTGTTCACAGGCTAAATCCTACGGCTGCCTCAGAGACAAGGTTCATGGGTAAGCACAGAGTGAACAAGGCCACTGCAGTTTGCAAATCTAATTAGATCAGGCTTTCATACCGATTCTTTCAGTGGCATCTCTCAGTACTCCTTGTCTGATGTCCTCAGCTATGATTCATGCTCTCCATGCAATATTAGCCCATTACTTCAAAACCACCTATTGAATACTCACTTTATGCTAATCAATGTGAAGACAGCATGAACTCCTACAGTGCATGGATTGTGTTTAGTCTTCCTTTGTGTATCAACTCATCAACTGAGCCTGAGGTGGTAATAAGAATTCAGAACTTGCATGGCCAGGTCACGCTGGGTTGTAATGTGCAAAGGAATTTACTTAGCCATGGCCAGGGGGCCCAGGGTCACGCCCTCAATTCAGACCTAGGATAAGTCCCCCCGGCCACATCAAATGAGAGCTCCACCCCATTCTTCATGCATGTAGTCATCTCTCATTCACTTAACTAAACAGCAAACAAGTTCCAACCAACTTTAGCAAAACACTTTCCTGTTTTTATTTTCTTAGTAGTCACTTTTGAGGTTTTTCTTCTTATTTTCTATTTCCCCTCCTTGACCCACACTTTACTATGTCAACTGTCTCTTAGTTCTACTTGATACCATCATTCTGCAAAACTGAGCAGTATTTGAAACCCAAGATAATTTTCAGGAGGATCGTCCTCTTAACCCACCATGGGAAAAATATCAGACTCGTGAAAAGAAGGATTTGTTTACTCCATATGTAGTCACTAACCGTTTAATGTACAGATGTTTAATGTACAAAGCAATGGAGGAACACAAGGGACATAGCAAAATCCGAGCTCCTAGAAAGACCTGCAGTAATGAGGAAAGAAGAAGGAAGAAAAACCACTGCTGTGCTAAGCGTCATGTAGGTGACAGACAAAAGCTGCTGAAGACATGCATAACCAGCTGGCTAGCAAAGGACTTAAAGTGAAGTAAAAAGAATGCAAAGGATTTAGCTTTGAGTAGAAAAGAATGAAGAGTATCCCCAGATCTAGGAAAGAGTCAAATCAAATTCTGAGGCAACCAGGAGTTTGCCACAGACAGGAACCAAGGACTGGTATGGCTAGGGCAGGGCTGGCGAATGAGTGCAGGGCGAGAAGAGAAGCTGGGGGGATGGTGGCCTCATCCCCCTCGGGGGGCTTAAATATCATGCAGCGTGAAGAAAGAGGGACTCAACTGTGCTGGCAGTGTCCTGGCGTCACAGGCAGCTGAGTTAGATAGAAATATTATAGGCAGCCAGACAAGGCTAGGTCCTCCAAGGAGCCAGTGCAGAAGCCCAGATACTTTACAACTGTGGCGGAGACAGACACCTCCTGCTGTGGGCCAGGCCTCAACACAAAAGATCAAACAAATACACCCATATCCTAAGGACTGGTATTCTAAATAGTTCTCTATCACCCTGAGGAAGTCAGGAGCCAGCATCCCACCCCACTTCAGGAAGAGTCACTGCTGTTAAGCATCCCCCTGCCCCCACCCTGCCCTGCTTGCTACGTGACTTGCTTCCCATTTGTCCCTGATTTAATCAATTTTACCTGAGCAATTAGTCTTATTGGTTGACCATAGTTATGTCCCACCTTATGCCCACCTTGCAGGTTCCCATTTTTCCCGCCTTGGACCCATCTAACCTCATGGTTTTACTCTATAGAAGTCCCTAGAAATGACAGAGTCCTTGGCAACCCACTCGGGACCTCTTCTGTCCCTCAGACAGAAGCTCTCTTTCTCTCAACAAATATATTTTGCTCTTAACCTCCGTTGTTCCTAAAATTCATTCTTTGATTTTAGAGAACACGAACTCATGCCTAACATACAGTAGGTTGGGAATTTCATTCCCCTATATCACTGGGGAGCTGGGGGGGGTGCCCAGAAGTCACCCTCACGCTATGGCACTAGATGTGTGACCCCAGGACAAGACAGTTATGCTTCTTCTATTTCATTTTTCTCAATACATGTTTACTTTCCAGATGAGGGTTAGACGAGTGAGTACACGAAAATCTCTTGGAAGGCTGCTGGACACACTATACACTCAGCAGATGATATCTGCTAGGCTACTACCACCTTTGTGGACTTCCCATTATTTGCAGTGTGATCCTTAAGCTTACGAGATCACTTTCTGAAAGGGGTTCAGATGAACCCAGCCCACAGAACATACACATTAAACCAGACTGTCAGGTGACTGACAGACTAAAATTCCCCAGTGATTATCAAGTCAATTTGCATACCCTGTAAGTATGTCCACACAGGCCGCCAGATGTCATTCAGAAGGCTTCTCAGCTGACAGGGAGCAGAATGCTCAATAATAGTAATGGTGACAACAGCTTCATTTAACTCCATTATACCAGAAATTCCTTCTTCATAAACCCAGTCCTCAAGGTCCTGCCAGTGCCTATCTGCTTTGCTTAGAAGGAGCTAAAGACACATCACTCCTGGAGACTCCTTCCATCCCCTTCGTGTGTCTCACTGAAAATGGCCACCCTTTGGAGGCAGGTATTTATTTTTTAAGTAGTGCTATGGACTTAATGTTTGTGTAATCTGGCATGGTTTGTATCTAAAATGTGCCCACCCCCGAAGTCTCATGTGTTTGGAAGCAGACTGAATCATGGGGGTGCTAAACGTGCTGCTGGCAGGTGGGAGCTGCTCAGATGAGGTGGGTCCCTGGAGGTGTGACCTGGAAAAATATACCCTTATTTCTGCTTCCTGACTATCATTCCTCCCCCTTCCCCTGCCACTGTGCTTTTTTGCCTTGGAGTCAGCCAACCATGGACTGAGCCCCCCCCCCCGGTAACTGTGAGCCAAATAATCCTCTCCTCTTTTAAATTGTGGACGTTGGGGACTGTGTCTCAGCAATGGGAAAGTGAGTGATGCACTTCCCTTCCATACAAGGTCTTTGGGAACATTTAAGACCCAAAACGTAACAATGACCTCACCCAACACACCTCAAGGAACTTCTGTGCCCTCCTTCTACCATATGAAGGACAACCAGAAAATGGTAGTGTGCGACCCAGAAGTCAGTCCATATTCCTGCCCAACCACTCCGGCATCCTCATCTCACACTTCCTGTCTCCAGAACCGTGAGAAGGAAATTTCTGTTGCTTACAAGCTGCCTAGTGTATTATGTTTTGTTCTAATAACTTAAACCAACAGAGCTGAGTATCTCAGTGCCTTTGAATCTTATTGATGCATCCTGCACGTCTGTGCTCATGCAGGGAAGACAAGGTCACTGCACTTTTGCCCTCAAGTGTCTAAGAGGGAATGCACTTGAAGACAGAGAGAGAAGGTGGAATGAAAATAGCTAGAAGAGGGCTGACCAACAGAAATAGTATGCAAACTACCACACACGTAGAAGACATTTAAATTTTTATAGTGGCCATATTTAAGAAGTTTAAAAAAAGGAACAGGTGACATCAATTATAACAAGAGATTGTATTTAACTCAATAAATCTAAAATGTTACTCCAACATGCCATAAATATAAAAGTAAGATATTAGCGAGGTATTTTAATTTTTTGGCACTAAGTCCTAGGCTTCACCGTGCCTTTTGCATCTGTAACACAGTGCGACTAAGACAGCTGCACTCTGAGATACTCAGCGGCCAGACAGGATGGCAGCCTTCGCAGGGGACAGCACAGAGCACGTTTCCTGGGGAACCTAGCTGTGTTCCTGCACCCAGCACCGCTACCCTACTGAAACTCGACTGCCCCCACGACCGTGGCTAGCATGGCAAACTAAATTTTAGATATCACTTCTTTGTCTGCAAGTTGAGAGTAATTCTACATCAGTCAGACTGTTGAGAGGAGGACAGCCAACCCCTACCTGCCCGTTCCTCTGTTCATCTAACTGTAACCGACAGAGCCAAGCAGGTGCAGCCACTGTCAGAGGAGCCAAGGACCTGCTGTGAACAAACCAGGATCCCTGATTTCACTGAGCTCACCTTTTGGGAGAGATGATGCAAAAATAACTTTGTAAATCATACAGAACAGGAAGGGTGATAAACAAGGAGAAGAAGGTAACACAGGAGGAAATGGGTCATATTAGCCTATTTTCCCTTGCTATCATGAAATGCCTGAAGTTGAGCACTTACAAAGCAAAGATACTTATGCAGCTCATACCTCCCTAGGTCCAAGACTAGCATTAGTCCCTGCTCTGTGCTGGTGAGGACTTCATGTTACAGAGCATCACAAGAATGGGAGAAGCTGGGGGCAGAGGTACACACGTGCAGTTGCAGCAGTTGGGAGGCTGAGCCAGGAGGATCGTGAGTTTAGGGCCACAACACCTCTCTCCCGGGCTCTTAGTATTTCCTGTTCTTTCTGCCTGGAACACTCTGCCTCAAGTTATCTTCACAGAGTGCTCCATGAAGTCTTAATACAGGTGTTGGCTCCTTGGTAAGCTTTCCCTGACACGCCGCTTAGAATGCCATCTGTCCTCCACGCACACTTCCAGCTCTGGGGAGATCCGAAGGTCCAGGCTGTGAGCGCGGTAATGGGAGAGGCAGCCCAGGCAGGGCCTTGGAAGCTATGGCAAGCGTTCCGGCTCCTTCCAGGGCACATGGGGAGCCACGGGAGGGCTTTGAGCAGAGTAGCAACCCAGCATGGCTCCTAGGCCCGCAGGGCCCCTGAGGCTGCTGTGCTGTGAACCAAAGTATAAAGGCAGTGAGTGGTCGGGGGTCCCTTGTCCACAGGTCTGGAAGTGGTTTGGGGAGAGCACATAGGAATTGTCTCTCTGGAGTTGCTAAGTTCCCCTGTACCCGCCACGCGGGGTGGTTTCCCCAACCTGTCCTGCAGAAAGCCATGCTGGCAAATGCTGTCTCCTCTCTCACACAGAGCTCTGCTTCCCCGGAAGCATAAAGACCACCCAGGGAAAGCCAAGGACGACGTTGGCTTGGCTTGGCTGAAGCTCCCTCATTATCGACAGCCTTGCCTCCTCTCTGAATCTCTCTTCCGCCCTTTCTCACACAAGAAGTACAGAATGAGATTCTTAGAATTTAGATTTTCTTTTCCAATCCCCACATTTGGATTTGCAGATATGCCAATATTTGGATTTGTAGAGCTGTAATTTAAGCCAGTCTCTCCCCTGGAACTGCCTGGTAAGATGCATCTTTCATGAGGTTCCCGCAGGAGCCCAGCTACCAGCTCAGACTCCTGAGCACAAATCAAATTTCAGCTCAACAGCAGCAGCCTGATGGCAGGGGCGCCCGAAACAGCAGGCCTCCGGCAGGGCTGAAGAGACATGGCGAGGGTCTTCCCACCGGGCACTTCCTCTGCGGACGGGGGGAAAGCTTCCGTGTGGACAAACTGGCTACAGGATCAGTGAGTGCAGAGCTGATGGCCTGAGATGGGCCACAGCCCAGACGCCCTGTCCAGGGGCCCTCCCGTCTTCCCCACCTGCCCTGCAGACTCCCTCCAGCCCACCCTGCACAGACGCTAAGGGAGAAAACACATTCGCAGCATCTGGCAGCATCCTTTATCAAGGAGGCACCCTGCATCAAGTAATAATTTGGCCAAAGTGTATCACTCTATGCAGGTTTTATCACCAGAGGAAGGCAGGCTAGGAGGCTGGGGACAGCCCAACAGCTCTCACAGGGAGAAAGGCGTGGCCCTCACCGACTGTGGGAAGTTTGATTTTAAAACTGCAAAAAACAAAACAAAACAAAAAGAATGAGTTCCCAAAGCAGCCTGTAACAACTGCGATCTCTTCGCAAAGGATGTCGTGTCCGCAGGCTGCCACTGCCTGCTGTCTGAGACCTCCTCTAACACCTCCTCTCTGTCCCAGCAACACCCGCACCTCAGCCTGCAGGGGGAGCACAGCCCAGCACAGGGAAGGACCCTGCACCGCGGCCAACAGCTGCAGCTTGAACAGACCTCCGACCGTGCCTCTAGGTGGTCCCTGCACCTGCCGGTTCCAGTCTAAGCAAACACAGGCAGATGCTGGTGACCTTCAAGGCCGTGTGACACAGCAGGAGGAGCATGCATGGAGTCAGAAGATTTGGATTTGAATCCAGACTCTTCTCGAACCATGAGCCGGGGACTCACATTGATATCCCTTGGGCTCTGCATTCTTAACTGGGAAATGTAAATAACAGAGCAGGTGTGGAGAGTAGTAAGATGCTTTCACAACAAAAGGTCATCCCTAGCTGGGTTGGTCATCCCAGCACTCTGGGAGGCTGAAACAGGAGGATTGTGAGGTTAAATTCAGGCCAGGCAATTTAGTGACTTACCAAGTCACTTGTTTAAAAGAAAAAAAGTACTGGAGATATAGATCAGAGTGAAGGCTGTGGGTTCAGTATACAGTGCTGCAAAAACCAAAAAAGTTCTCCTTCACTCCTCATATCAGATGGTCATGTGGCTCTTACATGAGATACAAATAATGCCTGGTATCTACAGAGCCCTTGGAACTGACATGGTGTTTCCACATATGTGGTCTCACCTAGAGATTTCCAGTGAGGTGAAAGTATCACCAGCTCCTCTACAGAGACGGCCAAGGGCCAGCGTGGGCCTCTAAGATCATGCCGTTGAGAAGCACAACGCTAGGGAGCCTTCCTGGTTCCAGTTTGGTACTGAACCCTCACCTCCCAAGGCTGCAGCGGAAGCCCAGCAGAGCGTAACAAGTGCAGGTGGGACACGTGCAGGTGGGGCTGGGAATTCCCCAGCAGCAGGCAGGTGTGGAGGACAGCCTTTGCAGCAGCCTCCCTGGGGCCTGGGGCCAGCCTGGGGAGCAGACTGCCTCATCAGATCATCCCGTCCTCTGCTTGCTTGTGTCCTGAGGGCTCCAGGAGCGCGTGCCTCTGTGTCTCTCACACCTGTCCCTCCCAGGCTGATGCCCTGGGGAGCAGAAACAGCAGTTCTCAATTCCTTCCCAGCACACCCTGCTCTGTTGCTGCCTCCTCGTCTGAGGTGTGTGGGACGCAGCCCGGGGTCACCGGCTGCAGGGGTGAGGCTGCAGTCTGGCTGAGAACTCGCATTTCCACTTGTCCACGTGGAGCAGCTGCCGTGGAAGGCTCCTTTGCAGGCTGCGTCCTTCGCTCCCGCACCCCGCCTGCCTTTCCTTCCCACGGCGTGGCCAGAGGTACAGCCGTGGAGACCTCGAGCTTGCCCACCTCTGCATGCAGCGCTGTCCCTCTCTCCCTGCCGTCCTGCAGTCGCGCTGGGAACGCTCCCTCAGCGCCCCGGCTCCTTCCCAGCCCTGCTGCTGGCCTGCCCCGTGGCCCCGCCAGCCCACACACCTGCAGTGCCACTGCCCTCGGTCGGCCCCGAACAAGGCTGCCGCCCGCTCCATCCTCAGCGCCAGCCTTTCGCCCCTCCAGGCTCTCCCCTGCATGGTCCTGCTGTCCCGCAGATAGTCTTACTCATTTTATTGATCATCTCCCCCTGCCCACTGACACGTAAATTTCACAAGCGCAGGCACTCTGGCTGCTAGGCCCCGTGACTTGTCTTCCCCCAGCCGGGTAAAACTGCATACTCAAATATTTGTTAAATATTGTAGAACATGCCCATCTCTATTTAAAACCAAGTGGTTAAAAGCATGGGTCTGGCAGTACAGCAGGCCCGCATGATCTTCCCACTTCCCAGCTGGGAGAAGCCACAGCCTCTCTAAATTGTATTTGCCTTAATAAAAGAATCGGAAGCCTGCTCAATGGTGGGTATTAATTTTAATGTTGCACTGCCCTCCCTGGTCCCAGCTCCCCGATGGCAGGTGCGTATCCTTCACCTCTGCACCTGCAGCCTTGGGAGTCATCTGATCTGCCCGCCTCCTCTGCCTCCTCTGCTAGCTGGACATTTCCACAGGTCCTAAGCAGTCTGCTTCCTCGTGTCTCCGACTATGCTGAGCGCTACAGGGACCTGGGTATCCACAAGCTTAGCCCAGTGCTGCTGAACTTGCAGAATGACGTGTACGGCAAACAAAACTAGCAGACACCCAGATATCTCCAAGAAATACATTTTGAACCAAACTCTTTCTAAAAGAGATATTTCAGATACATGAATTAGAAAATACCACATGTACAGAGATCTGTGCTGAATTGTACGTGACCCAGTGATAAAATGTCAGCTGGACAACAGAGATTACGAGGCCCAAGCAAGGCACCTGGGTAGGTGAGGCCAGGGGAACAGAACTGGGGTCAACTAGACAAATGCACCCTCTCTTTACCCGCTCACACATTACCTTAGAAAACCAGGAATTATTTTTAACCTATGGGAAATGTTTCCCTTCACCCAGCCCTCGAACATTTATTGAGCAACTACTAAGTGCCAGGCATTCAACTAGGAGGATGCCAGAGTCAGCTCCTGCACACTTTCATAGCTGCTCAGCTCAAGAAGCAAGCTCCTATGGTGCACCTGAACAGATCTCACAGAGACAACAGGAGAGACAGCCATTCAACCAGCAGTAGCTTCATGATGCACTAGGCTTCTGACCTGGAGCCCTGGCAGCAAAATGTCACACTACCTGTGACCTTCTTTAGATTCTCACATACCCAGCCAATGCACCCAGAGCCAAGTAGGCCAAAGTAGCCTACCACTTCTGACGGCAGTGTTACAGACAGCTGAGTTAGACAGAAATATTATGGGCAGTCAGACAGGGCTGGGCCCTCAAAGGAGCCAGTGCAGAAGACCAGTTACCTTGCAACCTTGGAGGAGACAGACACCTCTGCTGTGGGCCAGATCTCAAGACAAAAGGCACAGCAAATACACCCACATCCTAAGGATTGATAGTCTACTGCCCAGCGGAAGCCAGGAGTCACCACCCCAACCCTCATAGGAAGAGCCACTGCTCTGTAAGCACGCCCGCTTGCTATGTGACTCACTTTCCCATTGGGCCCTGATTTGGTCAATTTTACCTGAAAAATTAATCTTACTGGTTGACCATAGTTCTGTCCCACCTCAGGCCCGCTTGCCTTGTGAGTTCCCAGGTTTTCCCCACCTTGGACCTCTCTCACTTTGTGGTTTTCCTCTACAAAAGTCCCTAGGAAAGACAGAGGCTTTGACAACCCACTTGGGACCCCTTCT
>RJWM01007955.1:5319-75534 GCA_004363535.1 Dasyprocta punctata | reverse complement strand
AAAAAAAAAAAAAAAAAGGTATCTTTAGCCGGGCGTGGTGGCGCACGCCTTTAATCCCAGCACTTGGGAGGCTGAGGTAGGTGGAGCGTTGTGAGTTCGAGGCCGGCTTGGGCTACAACGTGAGCGCAAGGCCGGCCTGAGCTACATAGTGCGACCCTGCCTCAAAAAAACCAGGGCTGGGGAGTTTGGCTCAGCGGCTTAAGCGCCTGCCCTGGCAAGCGCAAGGTTGTGAGTTCAATCCCCAGTGCCGCAAAAAAAAAAAAAAGAAAAAGTGAAGTTTTATGAAGTAAAGATGCATGGTGCATGCAACTTACATTACAATGATTCTGTAAAAGACATCATACATGCGGGCAGAATCAGCTCAAGTTAAAACTGGAAGGAAAACCAAACAAGGATAAGAAAATTCTTTCTAACCAAGCAAGGAGGGTGGGGATTCAGGAGAGAGTAGCTTACACACTGAGGGAGCATCTCTTTGGAAAAGGCATGTTTAAGTGAGTCATACACCACAGGCAGGTTAGGAAGGAAGAGCCTCACCAGAGACAATGGTTATAGCAATCAAGTGTCCCCATGGACTGTGGCCCAGGAGGCCGGGAGATTGTAATCAGGGTAGAAACGGCCTTTGATACGTGAATGTGCTAAGAGGTAAATGTGTAGCCAGCTGCAAAGGGAACAAAGACACCAGGCAGAGGTACAACTGATAATAGAAACCCCACAGCGGGGTGTGGGGAGCGGGATCCAGAACCAAGTAGAAAGGAGACCAGACTCCCTTCCCAGGGAGTGTGCTATGAAGGGAAGAGCATGAAGGTTAAGGGGCTGACTGCACCTGGGTCCCTCTTTCCCTGAGGACAGGAGCCTGACCTCACCTTATGATAAACCTCTGGCGGGGAAGTGACCAGGGTGGGGCAAAAGGAGGTGACACCGTGGGATAGGATCCTCTGGGCCACCAGGGCGACACCCGAACCCACGTCCTCCGTGGCCCTGGAGAAGTCAACACCAAATCCACCTGTGGCCACAAAAAAAGAAGGGGTTGCACGGTGCTCACGCCCCTTTCCCTGGTTCCCACGGCCCCGCCGGGCCGCACCGTTCATCTGCACATCGATGAAGCCCGGGGCCAAGATGCAACCTCTGCAGTCCCGCTGCTCATCGGCCACGCGGCGTTCCTCAAAGAAGAGCTTTTCAGGATCCAGGACACGACCCCCACGCACCCATAAGTCCTCCCTGCAGACGGAATGCAGCGGCAGGAGCTCAGCAAGCCTGCCCGACCCCGCCCGCCCAGCTCCCCCGCCCCTCCAACTCCCCCGCCGCCCCCCCCGCACCTGTGCAGCATGCCACCGCGCAGAATGCGGCAGTTTGTGAACTGGAGCACCGGTGCCCGTTCTGCGACCTGCCCACCGCGCATTGTGAGCCGCCTCAGCCGGCAACACCCGATCCGCGGAGTTCAGGAAACAGCCCCAGCATTCCCGGCCACCTGACGGTCAGCTGACCGCGGCAGGCACCACGTGACCACCATGCCACGTGATCCCGCAGCCCTTGTGATCATCTGCCGCTGCACTGCAGCCACAGGCCGGATTCATCTTGCCTGCCCTGCCCCGCCCCGCCCCGCCCCGCCCCCAAAAGGACTAAGACACCGGTTCTGGTCACATCCAAGAACTTTATTGGACACTGCATGGCGCCAGGGCCTAGTGGGGCTGGCATTCTGCCCTCCAGACCCTGCAGTCCTAAGGCGGCGGAAGGGTGGGGCCATCCTCCGTCTCAGCGCTGGGAATCCCAAGGCAACACTCTAAAGGCTACTATACAGATAGGAGATAGGGCTGCTCCACAGAAGTCGGAACAGGTCAAATCTTTATAAATAAACATCCAGTGGAGAGAAAAATGACAACTCTAATTCATCCTTATACACAGAGCACTCTAGGACGATGGATGGGAGGGGGCCAGACGCCGGCATCCTCACTGGTCTGGGACCTGGATGGGTGATGGGTGGGCCCAGATGTCCACAGCACAGGGCTGAAGGGGCAGGCGGGGCAACAGACGATGGGCACTAGGACACTGCGCATTTACAAGACCAACTATGGAGAGGGCGGTGGCCCATGGGTGTGTGTCAGGCTGTTCGTTCTGGAATGGGGGGGTGGTCTTTACGTAGTATTCTGTGGCTGGTAGGCTCGAGATGAGCTACTTTGTGGAGAGGATGAGGGCCACGATGAGACCGTAGAGGCCAAGCACCTCGGCGAAGATGAGGATCAGGATCATGCCCACGAAGAGTCGGGGCTGCTGGGCAGTGCCCCGCACGCCGGCATCCCCCACAATGCCAATGGCAAAGCCAGCTGCCAGGCCGCTGAGACCCACACTCAGGCCTGCACCCAGCTGGAGGAAACTCCTGAGGGAGAGAAGAAACAGGGCTATGAGCAGCCTGCCAGCCAGGGAAGACAGCACCCAGAAGGGCATGCCACACTCACCTGTAGAGAGTGATGCCCTCATTCAGGGAGTTGGCGATGAGGACTGCCACCACCAGACCATAGATGGCGATGATACCAGCCATAACCACTGGGATGATGGACTTCATGATCAGCTCTGGCCGCATGACAGACATGGCTGCGATGCCGGTACCACTCTTAGCTGTGCCATAGGCAGCACCCAGGGCTGTGGGAGGGAGGTGAGATCAGCCCAGAATAGCAATGACTGCTCAGAGAGAACATTTGGGGCTGCTTTGACACAACTGTGAGGGATCCCCAAGTTATCACTCATGGGGAAGAAGGCACCCAGAGAAGTTCTGCAGGAGCAACAGCCACAGCTATAGCCATTTCTCTAGTCCTCTCATTGCACCCCACACCCAACACTCCCTCCTGAGATGGCCCTTTTGGTTGTCTAGGGGTCCTGTTCTGCTATGAAACTCAACCCTACTCCCCATCACTCCCCCAGCCTGCTGCCTGTGACATCAGGCAGGCCAGTCACACAGGACTAGGCCACTCGGACCCCAAAAGCCTTGTTTGATTCTAGACACTTTTTTGGTCCCACCTGAAGTCTCCAGTATTTCTAGTCAGGAAAAGCCTAGAAAAGCACGAGTGGACCACGACAGACAGTCCCTGTCTACTGTCAAGGGCAAAGAAGCCAAACTTGCCACCAGAGGTGGGGTACAGGCCCTGCCACCTCAGCATCAGGAGCAGCTGATCTGGCAATTCCTGCTTACCAGGCCACAGCTTCCAGACTCAACACCCAGCCTACTCAACTTCCCTCTACACCCAGTCCTAAAATGGCTGCTTCTAAAAGGGCTGTACTTTGTCAAAAAGGGCAGCTCTCTAGGCCCTCAGCCGTACAGTAGGGCCCTGAAACTTCAAAAGATTAGAGGACCCTCCCTAAATAAACACAGAGGGAGGTACAAGAGTGAGCCAAAGAGGAGACAGAGCATAAGGAAGATGACTGGGCTATGGGTCCTCACCCAACCCAATCATGAGGCCTCAGAAAACCTTAGAGGTGGCCCCTCCTTGCACTGTGGTCTTCAGGACTCCTATTAGATGACATGACAATTAGGGGAGGCTGGACTCTACAGTAGCCTGTCTCCTTTGGAACTATCCCCTCAAATCTCCATGGAATGCCACCTTTTAAATTCTCAATTCCCCTCTCCTGGTCTCACCCTCAGTTCTTTTAGTGTATCTCTTTTGGGTTTTCTTTTGCTTTTTGAGACAAGGTCTCACTATGCAGTTGAAGCTGGTTTCAAACTCAAGGCAATCCTCCTGCCTCAGTCCCCCTAGTGCTGGGATTACAGGTGTGCACCACACTGCCCAGCAGTGTGGCTCTTGATTTCTGCCACCTGCCCTTCAAGATCAATGCAAAAATCTACTTAGCTGTTTGAACAGTCACACTGCAGACCTTGCTCCATCTGGCCAGGACACCCACACAACAGTCACTTTGAGGAGAGAGTAATAACTGGCTTAACCCGCAGAAGACAACACAGGTCAGAGGTAGAAAGGACTAGGACAATCCCAGTCATTTCTGTTGGAAATCTCTAAGCCACAAATATGCCCACTATGTGCCCAGCACTGAGCAGAGATGAGGTGAGAGGGACTCTGTCTTTTCAGGACTCAAAGCCCAGCAAAAAGACAAGACAGTAACCCAACACAGTAACAAGGTGAGGGATAGCGGAGATCTCTGAGAGGGCCACAGACCAAGTGGCACTGAGCTAGAGAGAGAGAGATGAGGGGGTGACAGTGAGCAGGAGACACAGGAAGACAGGGCAGAGAGCAAGGATCATGGACAGCACATACACACATCAACAAGAGGTAAATGGAAGTAGGAAGCAAGGCTGGGGCCAAACTACCTCCTCCTCAGCACAGAAGTGCACAGACACTGCCAGGCCCAAACTCCCAGCAACTTGGCTTGAGAGGCCATTCCTGGAACTCTATTGGTCAGGGTGCAATTTTGGGATCTCTCTGAAGGCCTAGTTCTATCTCAGACTATATATATATATCATGTATGTACAAGAGGACAGGGCCCCAGGGCTCACACCTTTGGGACATGTCATTCCACAGGGAGAGCACAGGCTGACTCTTCTGGGATGAGGGAAGGTTTCAAACAGAAAGTTAGGCACCCCAGGTAATAAGACTGCAAGAGACAGAAAGAAGGCTGAGCCCTTCCTCATAAGGAAGCATGAAGGCCATGTGGTTAGGGACTGGGCAGGGAAACATGAGAACTAAATGTGAGAAATTCTGATTACCACCTGTAGCCACAGCAAGTGAGAGAAAACCAGACCTGGTCGGCAGAGTGGCCCAGGAAACCAAGCTGGTGGGACTGTGACTATATAAGACAAAACTGGCCACAACGCCAGTACTGCCAACAATGTCAGTGTCAGCAGAGCAGAGAGCAGAGTCAGGAGGCAGTTACAGGAACACAAGCACCAAAGCAGGGAGGAAGTCATAGAAAACACGGAAAAGGAGCAACCAACAGCTTCATGAAGACATGATGAAGAAAGAATCAACAGGATGTTTGTCATATGAAAAAAGAGGAACCTAGAATATGAGATGGGGTCCAGGGTGCCTGAAATATGAGTGTGGACCTCATTTGGTTTGAAGACTAGCAAGTGTGGGCTAGGTCAAGCACATAGCTTATAGTCAGTTCAGTAACAACCACCAGAGGCCACCAAACACAGGACTTGCTCTGTTAGCAAAGATGAAGGCAAGTCTTGTGGAAAAAAGGCACACTTAGAAGGCAGAAATGAAGTCAGAAGGTGATTCAACAGGCCAAGCCAGAGGTTAGCAACCTAAGGCTGTGTTAAGCCCCATGTGGAGAAGAGTGGGGTTGAGGGTACACAGACAGATGGTGCACAAGGGCCAAACAGCCTGTGCAGGCTCCAATCCCCAGGAGCCAGGACCATGCAGGAAAGGCCTAGGCCAGCAAGACTCTGTTCTTGGTGTGCAGACATCTGCTTACCAGGCTTGGCAAGCACATGCGGGCTTTTTTGTTTGTTTCTTCCCAGCACTGGGGACTGAATCCACCTGGTATTCCCACTGAGCTACACTCTCAACCTATTTTATTTTTTGAGATAAGGGTTTGGTAAATTATCAGGCTTGCCTTCTAACCTTCTGCCTCAGTCCCCCAAGTAGTTTGTATGCTATGGTGCCCAGCCACATGCAAGTTCTTGATGGAGAGGGGAGAGGGAGATGAGTGCAGGGAAAGCTGCAGGACCCACCCTGACAGCCACAATGCAAGTTTCATGTGGGCAGTTTCATGTAGCTAATTTATCACTGCCTCCCCCATACACGACACCTAATAACTACTCAATCAAGATTTGTTGAATGAATGAAAGTTGTCAGTCACAAACAGAAACCACCCAGGCGGCCAGACCCCAAATTTCTGGAGGTATTCCTGAGGAAAACTGCAAAAAACGGGTGCATCACAGCTTGTTTAAGAAGCCCAAGAGATCTGGGAACAGCAGGTGTGGCCATGAAAGGAAAGAGAAGTCTAGACCACATTTCCCACCACAAATGACCCCTTACTCAAAGGGAATGGGGAAGGTCAGGACTCACTCAGCAGCGCGTGACTAACAGACAGGCCCAGGCAGAAAGAGGCCCCCAAAAGAGCAGGGCCTCTAAGCCCCCACCCCACAGGTATTTACAGTCAGCAGAGATTGTTTGGAGTTCAAACCCTCAACATACCTACTTTAGGAGCTTCCACAGTCTAGCAGGTAGGGTGGGGCAGGGCGGGGTTACTTAAGCAAAAAACTAGACCTACTTAAGAAGGCCCAGACCAGGTCAGTCCATAGGGCTATGACTTACCTCCCTCAGTCCCACATTCCTTGCTCTGGCTCAATCTCCATTACCCAGAAAGGCCAATTTTTATTAAATCTGACTAGAACTACTGTTACCCAACCTCAAAAGTGGATGCCATCAAGAACCCTGTTAGGTCTCATCTCCACTATAAGGCAGTCAGTCCCTCCCGGTTCCAGGCCCCTGAAGAGAAGGAAGGTCAGTCATTCACCCATCCATTCATTAGGGCCAGCACTGAACTCTCCTAAAGAACAAAGCCCCCATCCTACAAACGCTGACACCTCTTACTGCCCTCTCTCCCACTTCAAAGCACAGACCCTCAGCATACGTTCACACAAGTGCTGTCTCCCATACACCACCCCGACCCGCCTCGTCATTTCCCTAACCTCTCACGGCAACCCTTGGGTTCCTACGGGCTCCCAGAACCCATCCCTCAGCCCAGCTTTCCCAACCAAGCCACACAGCTGACTGGACTACTGGAAAACTGCGACGAGCCCCCACCAGAAGCGTCTGGTTCAGGGTACACCCCACCTAACCCCCACCAGTCTGGCCACCACAAAGTCACGGTTGCGGACATTGGCGTGAACAGGTTCACACTGGCCAGGAGACCAAGGGACCAGGGTCTCTCTGCCCGGGTGCTCCCCACCCTGGCCCGCCGCCGCCCACGAACCGTAGTTCTCCTAGGTGTGATGTCACACCTGCCCGCAGAATGCGGGGTGCGGAGCAGGCGCAGGACAGCGTACCGCCCCTCGCGCCCCCACTCCAGTCTTCCTCTCGCCTCTCAGGGCTAAAATGGCAGCAGTGCCGCCGCCCCACCCCCGCACCGATGCGTATTGACTGGCAGGGCCGGTGATGGGACACTGGGGATCCTGAGCCCGCACGACTTGCACCCACGACGGCCCCCGAAGCCCTCAATATCGGCCTCCTTCTTGTACTCGCGTAAGACCTGGCACCTCCGAAAGTGGGCGATTACGTCAGAGTGACGTCACACATCCCCGCAAGCTGCTGGCAAGAAACCTCGGCGCCCCCCACCCCGGCCTGGCCCCCGCCTGCCACGGCGCTCACCGCTAAAGATCATGGCGACCGAGGCGCCTATCACGGCGAAAAACGCAGCATATTCAGGGGTGGTTTTGGCCTCGGACATGTCTGCGGACGAGGCGGGGGCAAGCGAGCCGTGCGAATTCGGGACGAGGAGGGAGGGCGGGCAGGCGGGCGTGCAAGCAGGCGAGCTAGCAGCGAAGGATAAGGCTAACCAGCCCGTCAGCCGCTGCACTCTAAATACCACCACCGCAGAGCAAAATGGCGGCCGTGGCCCCGTCACATGACTCAGGCCCCGCCCCTAGAGACCGTACCACTTTGCGCAGGTTGGGGAGCCACGGCCCGGACGCCGGACAACCTGCTGACGGTCTCTGGTCTTTGCCGTCAGCCTCTGCCCCAGATCCCAGTGTTCCACCTCGCCTCAGTATCGGCGGAGGCGGTAACCGGTGCCGGTGGCCCCTCAGCCTCCGCGGCGTTGGGCCCGTCCGGTGCCCTGGCCGGGGCGGGGAGATCGCATGCCTTATTAACATATAGGGCGGGTCCTCGAGTGCCCCGCCTCCTCTGCGGTGGCTCTGGGCGGGCGGGTGTTCGGTTCCTAGCAGTGTTTTCTTTTGCGTTCTGTGAGTAGAGCCCCAGGCCCTCCTGCTTCGGGCGGGGTTCCTACGTCAAGGCAAGCCGCCCGCATTACTCCGGGCGCCGAAACGCGGTGTCCCCAGCAGACAAGCTCCAGGGCGAAAAATCCCAAGTGCGGAGTGCTGGCGTTCTCTACTCCATCCCTGGGAGACACCCCTCCTGTGAGATCCTGGTCTTTGCCTGCGCCCTCATGGGTTTCCGTATTCATCCTTCCACTTTGTCCCCAGGCTCTTCTAGACTAAGACCCACTGTCTTCTGACCAGCAGTTTGTGACATCATCTCTTGATTGCCAGAAAAAGGAGGAGGCCCCCCATAGGTACCTTCCTTTGCCTCAAGGGCCCAGACATCAGTTGAGGGTGTCTGTATCCCTTAGGATGTAGACATGACTGGCTTGAAGCCCTGTCAAGGGTCCCCCGAATTTCTGAACATTCTAGAGTTAGGGCGCTCCTGCCTGTCGTACTAATGCTTCACGCAAAGTCCACACCTACAGGAGCAGCAACAGAGGAGAATGCTTCCCCCAGCTTCTCAGGGAGTCTGGTCTGAGGCTGGCCCCACCTTGAAGATGACTGACTGGCACCCTGGGCAACCCAACTGGCTGCCCCATATCCACTCTCCAGCTCCAGCTATCTGCTGCCTTTTTCATCTCCCTTTCAGAAGCTCTGCTTCACTGTCACCCAGTCTGGGTCTCCCTTGATCCCCAAACCCACGTTGCAAGATCAGGTAATTCTCTTAAGTGGCCTGGGTGCCTGCTCACCAACTTTTCCATGTAGGTGATAAGGTCATCTTTTCTCTTAGCCCTCTTGCTGAGCTCTCAGCCCCACCTTCCACAACAGGAACCGCCTTGGGACTCCCACCCTTTGCTAGACTGAGTCTGTCACCCTCTGAACTTTATGCCCAGATCTGTTTTATTTCAATGGGGAGGAGGTCATATACAGAGGACAATTAGAAACCATTCTTCCATCTCACTCTTTCTCACCTCTTTGGTTTCTGAGCAAAATCTTCACTGTCTCCACCTCTTCACCTTCCTTTCCCTTCAAAGCTCCTTGCCCTTGCCAAGGTCACAGTAACTGCGATTTCTTTGAGTACAGTGACAGTGACAGGCCTTCAGAGTGGGCCTATGTGCTACTACCCAAGCCACCTGCCTCTCCTCCTCCCCTCTTCCATGCTCACTTCATATACTTTTGCCATCTTCATTCTTCCTCAAGTCACAACGAGGAGCAGAGACAAGCGTAGGTCTTGTAGCCTCAGCTTCACTGTAGGGTTGCCAGTGTTTCCAGATCTTCTCTTGGCTCTCTCCTTCCCCTGGATGACCCTGTTTTTACTGTGACTTTATCCTCCATCTTGCTCTTTTGTCTCTTGGCTGAAGCTTTCCAGTCCTGACCAACCTTCAGGTGGCCAGGCAGCTCGAGTTATGGAGGTGGCCCTGGCTGGGGAGCTGGAGAAACTGCATGCAAGGGAAAACCTAGACTAAGGAAGGGAAGGGCAGTCCACACTTGGGGAATTCTGGCTGGCACAGGCACTGGTAAAGTACACCTTATTAGTGTGGTGGAGACACCAAGACTGGACATCAGGGAGATCAGCAGGACAACCTTGCTTGCTGGCTTCTCACTATCCTATTTTCTGCCTAATTGTAATGTAAGGTTAGGCTGGCTCTCTAAGGGGACTCCAGACACTGCAGACCAATGAGTCTCACCCCCAGCATCTGCTAGGGTATGCACATTGCTGACCCTTTCTCTGCACTTGTGGTCACTCACTCCCAGCTCCCACCTCACGATGGAGCTGCCTCTTCCTTCTGGCTTACTTTTTTATTTTTTGTTTTTGTTTTTTGAGACAGGGTCTCTCTATGCAGTTCAGACTTGAACTCACTATGTAGCCCAAGCTGCCTCAAACTCATGGCAATCTTCCTGTTTCAGCCTCCTGAGTGCTGGCATCACAGGCCCTTTTTACCCACTGCTTTCTATCTGTGTAGCACATCCTATCCCATCCCATCCTATCCCAGTCAAGAAACCCTCCTGCCCTGGCTTCCTTTCCTTCCTTCCTCTTCCTTGGGCACTTCCTTCAGTCTCCCATGGTACCTTCTTACCCTCACCCCCCTCCATGTCCCCCACTGGAGGGTTGCTTTCCTCTTTCTGCATCAGCATCAGAGAACTCTGTAGGGTGACCCAGCCCAAGGAATTGATATTGCTGATGTTTGAGATGTCCCAGGTCCTGTAGTGAGCACTCTAAGGCTACCATACCTAGCTGTCCCCATTGTTCTGTTTGCAGGCAAAGAAACAGGCCCAGGATGGTAAAGAACCTTGCCCTGGTCACTGGTTAGCAGTGGTGGAACCAGAACTTAACTCCAGGACCTGGGCCTGCCTCTTCAGGGAGCACAACCAACATCTGCCAACTGGTGAAGGGGCCAGGACAGGCCCAGGTCACCTTCTCTTTCCCTTGTCTCCTGGACACTGGACAGGGCCCTAGGATGAAGTGGACTCCGGGTTGGGATTGGGGCATAGCTGTGCCTTTTCCCTCACCACAGCTCCTCCTGCGTGAAATCACAGATCACGAGTCTGCCTGTCACTGTCACTGCTGGAACAGGAGGGAATTTCCAGGCACCAGATGGAGGAGCTTTGGAAATGCAAGTCAGAGACCGTATGGGGAAGAGAATGGAGCGATGGAGCAGGGTTCCTGAAAGAGTCAATGGCACTTCACATAGACCCCAGGGAAGGAGCTAAAGAGATTAGGAATAAAGTCCCCAAATGGCCTCAAACAGTCAGAAAGATAGATTTATTCCAAGAAAGCTATACCAAGTACTGTAAGGCGGAACCAGTAGACAGCTCCAGAAGCTTTGTCAAAAACACCAGAGCATGTGGCTCTGCAGACAGCCCAATTCTTCCAAATTGCTATGATAGAAAACAATGCTAAGAGCGAACATCCTGCTCTCTCATCCTAGCTGGCTGGAGCCACGTGTGGACCAGCCTGGCTGAGAGGAAATGGAACAAAAGCATAGTTGCACTATTTGGGGAGATAAGGGATGACTAAGGGTAAGTTGAAATCATGAGGAGAGCTGGATGTGGTGGTATATGTCTGTAACCCCACAATTTGGGAGCCTGAGACAGCAGGATTGTGAGGTCAAGGCTAGCCTGGGCTACACAGTAACACTCTATCTCAAAAAACAAAACAAAACAATCCTAGTAAGTAAATAAATAAAAATTTAAAATATTGGGAGCATGTCATTCAAGGGAACTTGAAACCGTGTTCCTGGGTCACTCATATTTGCCCAAGAGGGGAAAATTTTTTCTCTCTCTCTCTTGGTTTTTTTGAGACAAGGTCTTGTTATGTACTTCAGACTGGCCTCAAACTCATTGCGATCCTCCTACCTTAGTTTCTCAAATGCTGAAATTTCAGGTATGTGCCACCATGCCCCAAAGAAAAAACTATTTATTACTTTAAAAAAAAGGAAAAACAAGGCCAGGTGGCACATGCCTGTAATCCCAGCACTTGGGAGGCTGAAGCAGGAGGATTGCTTTGAGTTTAAGGCCAGCCTGGGCTACAAAGTGAGTTCAAGTCCAGCCTGAACTGCATAATTAAACTCTGTCTCAAGAAGATGAAAAAAACAAAGAAAAGAAAAAACAAAAAGAAACAGGCTGGAAGCTGGAGGTGTGCAACTCCATAGTAGAGTGTGTTATTAACATGCAGGAGGTCTTGGGTTCAATCCTAGTATCAAAAAGTTAAGGATTATTACAGAATGCAATAATTTGTGAAAAATAAAAATGTCTTACAAATATAATGTGGTACGAGTACCACTACCATTACCTAGTGCAAAGGTGCTCCATGGGCACAGTTTAGGGGCTGCAAATGAGACTGTAAAACCCTGACCTGCTCCAGTCCATGTCACACACTGAGGAGGTAGAGGAGAATGACTAGGATTGTTACAGAAAACAAACCAAACGCGGAAAGAAATGTCACCAAGGAGGTTAAGGAGGCAGTTTATTACACAGGTGGGCTTCTGACTAGGATCTCTTCTAAAGAGCCATGCCCTGCCTAGCAGGGCTCCAGGGCTTTTAAAGGAAAAGTAAGTGGGGAGGTACAAAGGCAGATTTGGTGCATATGATTGGAGGGTTGGATGTCATCATGTGTTGTTAGGAGGGTCTAAACATTTCAGATTACACCATAAGGCTATCAGTTATACAAATCATGGGTTATACAAAGGAAGAAATGTATTACATTTTAAATTACATTGTAAGGACATCAGTTACACAAGGATAGCAAAGACGGGTTTACGTAAAGAAAGAAGTGTTCCGTTATCAGGCCTGCTGGACATGTCTGCTTGGTTTTGGCAGGCATCCTGGGCAATTTTTTATTTAAAATTTCAATTTTCCTCCTTCATATTTCCCTCTTTTTAGTTAATCAGAAAAATTAGTTAATCAGAAAAATCATGACCTGAGATTCATCCAAAGGCTGATGCTGTTTATTTGCTTTGTAATGAAAGAGGTGAGCCAATTTATTAGGCAAGGTCCTGTTAGGAATATGAAGAGGAAGCTGCTTTGCAGTCCCAATAGAGCTCCTAATTATGGCTCCCTGTTTCCCAGGGAGCTCCACCAGCAGGAGCCCATCTATCTGCCATGGGCCTACTGGTTTATTTGTTCCCATAACTGGCGGGAAGTTTCCCTAACAACACCAGACTTATTAGTATAGTGTTATGGTTTGTGTCTGGATGTCCCCCTCAAAGTCTCATGCAGTTATGGAAGAAAGCTTCTAGAATTTGTGATTGTTTCATGGCTCAGTGCTGGGATTATGGGTGTGAGTGCTGCATCCATCCTAGAGTGGGTGTAGCATACATATGATATAAGGGACAAAAAGAGTCTTGTCTCCACACTCCTTCCTTTTTGCCCTTGTTGCTTTTATTATGTTCTGCTGGCATGAACTGTTGCCTTCTGCCATGTGCCACTGTGTCTTGGAGCCAGCAGATTATAGACTGAAACCTCCACAAGCTGTGAGCTAAATAAACCTTTCCTTCCTTAACTTTGGACATAGGGTATTTTGTTTCATCAGTGAGAGAAAAGTAACCAACACAGAATTTGGCACCAGAGAAGTGGGGTAGTTGCTGTGACTGTACCTGACCATGTGGTCCAACAGCCTTTGGGAATGGCTTGTGAGAAGAGTTTGAAAGGTTCAGAAATATCACCTGTAAGAGTAGAGCTGGAATGCTTTAGGTTGTTCTGTATGAGAGATTCTGGTCAGAGCTCAGAAGACCAGAAGGTTGATGGAAATCCTACAGGTAAAGATCATGTTCAGAGAGTTTCTGCTGGGAAGAAAGACTGTATTGGTTGTTGGAGTTCAGACAATGTGTGTTATGGCTTGGCAGAAAGTTTGTATTTTGCTCATGTCCAGAGACTTTGCCTGAAACTGAGATTAAGGGCGGTGGACTAATTAATCTGGCAGAAAAAATTTCAAGGCAGTCTAATGTTGGGTCAGTGGCATGGCTATCGTTGGGGGCTTTTAGCCAGATTTATATTGTGGATCAGGAGCAAAGAACCCACCAGGATGATTTAAAATATTGTGAGTTTGGCCAGTAAGGAAGCTCCAGTAAAGTTGTGGACTGCAAAGATAGAGATGAGGAGATCTCCATTGCTGAGAAGGAATGGGACAATAGAAAAGATGGCCTTAGAGCATCACAAGAAGCATCAAGTCTCCACCCTTTGCAGCCCCAAAACTGCATAAGCAAAAAACTTTGCTTTGAAGAGAAAGTTACAGAGCACCATGTTCCAGAGTGGTGGCAGCCACACTGTGTTCCAGAATGGTGGCATTGGCTGCACCAGGTTCTAAAATAGTGGCAATGGCCACACCAGGTTCCAAAATGGAATTGAACACACCAGGTTCCAGAATGGTGGCAGCATAAAGAATTTGCTCCGCAGAATCAGATTCAGTAATTCAGGAACTGGACCCCTACAACCCAGAGAGGAAAACTTGGCTACTGCTTCAGCTGGCAGCAGACTTTGGCATCACGCATGTGGCACTGGTTTTAGGTGCATGCAGAATGCAAGGAGTCTGAGATTAAATAGGCTTTCACTGAGATTTCAGAAGGCGGTCTGGGAGGCCAAGCAGTGTGCCCCCAAGAGGGCAGTGTGTGAAGCTGTGATAGTGAAGCTGGAGTTGCAGTGGAGACCCCAGAAGTTTGGGAAAGCCAGAAACACTGCAAGGATTGAGCAAAGCAGACCTAAGAGAGAAGCCATGGAGGTACAAGCACTGGAAGTTCCATAGATGCAGAGTTACGCAAGCCTTTTGGCGCTCACAACTTACTGTGAATTTCTTCAGATGTTCCATATGGAATTACAAGACTTAATGTTTGCGGTGCTGGATTTTGGACTTGCTTTGGTCCCATTCCTTTGTATTCCCCTGTTTTTACCTTTTGGAATGAATGGTAATGTTTATTTTGTGCCAATGAATGTTGGAAGTGTTTAACTTTGTTTTCACTTGTACAGAGGCTTGCAGCTAAGAGTTTGCCTTACCTCTTGAAGGAGACTTGGGACTTGGACTTTTTTTTTATTTTTCCATACCAGGGATTGAAATCACAACCCTGTGCTTTCCAGGCAGGCACTTGGGCCACTGAGCTAAATCCCCAGCTTTTTGTTTTTCTTTTGGAGACAGGGTCTCACTATGCAATTCAGGTTGACCTTGGGCTCATTTTGTAGCCAAGGCTGGTCTTGAACTTGCAAACCATTCTCCTGCCTCAGCCTCCCAAGTGCTGGCATTATGGATGTGAGTGCTGCACCCACTCTAGGGTGGGTATGCTTTACATATGATATAACGGACAGAAAGAATCGTGTCTCCGTGCTCCTCCCTTTTTGCTCTTGTTGCTTTTGCTATCTTCTGCCATTAGGAACTGTTGCCCTCTGCTGCATGCCACTCTGCCTTGGAACTTCAGATTATGGACTGAAACATCCACAAACTATGAGGTAAATAAATTTTTCCTTCCTTAATTTGGGGCATCAGGTAACCAACACATAGGAACAGTATTTTTCCTCTAAGAACAAGCAAGTGCCTACCTTTTGAGAAGTGAAGAGGTCTAAAGCCTTATGATTTTGGAGGACTGTGGCAGTAAACGAGTCAGTATGGTCTTGGAGTGTGTCGAATGTTCCTTGCATTGCTGTGAAAACATCTTTTATCTGGGTGTCTGTCTTGATTACTTTTCTCTCATTGCTGAGATAAAATACCCAATGTCCAAAATTAAAGAAGGAAAGGTTTACTTAGCTCACAGTTTGTGAAGGTTTCAGTCTATAATCAGCTGGCTCCAAGGCAGGGTGGTATGGTACAGAGGCAACACTTGCAGATGTCAGAAGACAGCAAAGGAACAAGATCAAAAGGGAGGAGAGAGCAAGCCTCTTTTCCTCCTTTATATTGTAAGCAGGCTATCACCCCCCCCCACCCCAGGGCAGATGTAGCAATCACAGCATCTTGTGCCTTCCTCTTGCACAAGCTGAGGATGTTTACAAAGTAAGGATATTGACTCCCTGCTGAGTCTCTTAGTTAAATTTCTAAAGGTCTCAAGTTGACACAATGTATCAACCATAACAGTCCAGTTACTTTTCTCTCCTTGCTGGGACAAAATATCTAACAGCCAAAATTAAAGAAGGAGAGGTTTATTTAGCTCACAGTTTGTGGAGGTTTCAGTTTATAATCAGTTGGCTCCAAGGTAGGGTGGCATGGCAGAGGGACAATTCATGGTGGTGGCCGATACCAAAAGCAACAAGAGCAAAAGGGACAAAGGGGAGGAGCACAAGAGAAGACTTTTTCTGTCTTTTATACTGTATGTAGGCTACCCACCCTAAGGTGGATGTAGCACTCACACCCACAATCCGAGCATTCGACCACAAATCAATGACGAACTCTAGAAGACTACCCACATGATTGCATGAGGCTTTGGGGGGATATGTAGGCACAAACCATAATTGTAAGTACTGTTGTTGGCCCACTCTCAGGGCAGTGGCATTGAGGGTTAGACTACCTGTTATTGCTATTCTGGCCAAAATTGGCAGTACAACAGGGTCACATTTTTGATGGGACTGTTGGGTATATGTGGGTTCCTGTTAACCTGAGTAGACCAAGAGGTCAGATACAAGGTAGATGAGTGCACAGAGATTCATTTTTGTGATCAAAAACACCCAGTGGACATTGTCAGAGCAAATAAAGAAGATTCCATGAGGGGCCACCAGGGAGCCTGAGGTAGCAATCAGAACTTTTATACAGTCAGCTGAGATGTTTGGTGTAGGATGACATTGAAGCTGGAGATTGATCACATGTGTGGGGTTAAAGCAAGACAGCCCTGAAAACAGAGATCCCAAAACAAGCTACATAAACAAGCTGTTCCAGCACCAAGAAGGCAAGGGGCCCAGGCCAGCCAGGCAAACAAGTTTCAAGTGGGTGGGGTTGAAATTGACATTCTTCTCTGGAATATATAGATGAAGTGCAACAGTGGTTGAGCAGTTTTTTCTCTCCCATTAGGAGAGTAAGGGCTCCACCTGACCCCCTTCTCTTATTTATTTTCTCATCCTCTCACAGTCCTTCACCCTAAGAACCTTAAGAGCCACATGGGTCACTACAGTTTGGTTCTGCACCCAGGAGACATGTGGCATTTCCTCATACCTCTGTTGGGCAGGGCTGGAGCAGGGGACCAGGTAGAGAGTTTAGTTAAATTTGGTGCCATTTAGGGTCTAAAGCACAGTAAGAGAAAGTTGTGAAGGGCACACAGAGCCAACAACCATTTGCCTGTTTTGGATGGATCTACAGCTTGGAAGACCTAATGGGAATCATTGATCAGAAAGAAGAGGTCAGGCAGCCGGGCATGGTGGTGCAGGCCTGTAATCCCAGCACTCGGGAGGCTGAGGTAGGTGGAGTGTTGTGAGTTCGAGGCGGACTTGGGCTACAATGCGAGCGCAAGGCCAGCCTGAGCTACATAGTGCGACCCTGCCTCAAAAAATCTAGGGCTGGGAGTTTGGCTCAGTGGCTTAAGCACCTGTCTGGCAGGCGTGGGGCTGTGAGTTTGATCCCTGGTGCTTGAAAAAAAAAAGAAGAAGAGGTCAGGCATTTGGGGGCCCTGTGTAATTAGTTATGGGTGCAGGGGGCAATGGAGAGCTGAGTTAGAGTGCTATTTGGAGATCCCTCAGAGTCTATGGCGTAGTCCCATCTGGGACGGAACCAGACATTAGTTTTGTTCTTGCAGTAGCCCTTTATTTGGAACCATTCAGGAGAGACATGTTTGTTGTTGGTTTGTTAATCTTGTCTCCATTTTAAACCTCTACATCCTGTGAAATAGGTATTCAAACATGGGTTTTTGGTTTGAACAGGGCATGCATCAAAATAAAGATACACTCTATATTGACGGGGTCCTATGTACTCCAGTTGAGAAGCACTATAGGGTTGATGCCACAAAGTTGTGTTTGGAATGCCCAGTGGTCTGAGTCTGCTTGGCAAGCATGTGGGCCAAGCAAGTTGAGTAGGAGCAGACGCAGATTAGTTATGGCAGTCATTTTGGCCCTATGACTAGGAAAAGCAGTTAAGAGTGCTTAGTCCAACAGTTAAAACAATGTAGAAGAGAATGAATGTGACTCGGGAATTTTCCAACCCTCTGGGGATACAGCCCGGAACCTCAGGGCAAATACTGAGATTAACAAGAGGAAGAGGACTAGAAACCAAACTGGGTAGCAGAACATGAATTAATCAGGGTAGATTCTCCAGTATATGATGTTTGTTCAACTTCAGCTGTGTATTGACCCATCAGCCTCCAGAGTGATGAGAGAAGGGCTTTGTGCTGTCTCCTCAGAGTTGTCTTTAGGGGAGCTGACTTATGCACGTAGGCTTTCCAGCAGTGTCTGGGTGAGTTTTCTGGACCCAAGAGTGATGGGCCCATGGCTGAATCTCAAAGACTTTTATCACTGTGCAAGTGGTCAGGAAAATTGTATAGGGGCCCCTCCAGACAGGTTGGAGGGGCTCATATCTGCAGGACTATATATGTGGATACGTGTATCTGTGCATATGGCAGGCCTCTCAGCTATATTTTTGTGAATCTAAGAAAAGGTCTTTCCTAACTGGGTAAGTTGTTCTTGCAGAGATATGTTACCTAGCTGAGGCAGGTCTCCCTGGAGTCCCCTAATTATGTGTGAAAGTCTCGCGTACAAAACTTCAAAGGGTGTATATCCCTGGTGAGTTTTGAACTTTGAGAAGGGACGTGGGAAGAAAATCTACTCATAGTGCCTTAGTTTCTTGGTGATATGTAGTCAGTATTGACTTTTAATTTTTCCAGAGCTTTGTGGCCTGTGTGCTATATGTAAATTTCATCTGATTTTTAGTTTAGTCAGCTTCTGGGTTATCTCTACCACAAACGCAGGCTTATTATTACTGCCTATGGTTAGGGGCAGCTCATATGTGGGGATAATTTCTCTTAATAATACTCTACAGACTTCAGTGGCTGTTTTTTGTTTTCTTTTGTTTTAGTGGAAAATGCCTCTGGCCACCCCGAATAAGTACAAACAAGCACCAGGAGATATTTGCAACCTCTACATGCTTGACTTCTGTAAAATCTGTTTGCAGGACTTCAAGAGGGAATGTCCAGCATGTTGAATACTGGGTGGGGGTTTATGCCGCGATGAGGGTTCAGTCCTTGCATAGACTTGACTTCTCTGACTAACAGAGACATGGATTGAGGCTAATTTTGGGAATTTAAAAGTAGTGTCTTAGAAGCTAATTCACAGCAGTTTTTTCCCCCATGGGTGATGTCATGATGATGTTTTACCCAGGACAAATTTTGTGGAATGATCATCTGATTGTCTGGTAAAGACTAAGCACTGGGCACATTTAAGTCCCTTCCTGTTGTGCCTATTTAATTTCTTTCTTGGAGTAGTGGAGAGACTTGCCTTGGAGACTGAAGACAGTTTAGGAAGTATTTTATATTGGACTTCCATATTCTGTACTAAATCATTTGTTGGAGCCTTCTGCTGCCAATTTGGTGGCTTCATCTGCTTTGTGCTTACCAAGAGTGACAGTGTCCTTTACTCTTTAGTGTCCTTTACAATGGATAATAGCAACTCTCTTAGGTTTTTAAATTGCAGTCAGGAGTTGAGAAATCTCACCCTTGTTTTTAATTTGTTTTCTTTCTGTTATTAGGAGTCTACACTCCTTTTATAGCATTTTGTGGACATGAACTTTAGCAAAGGCATAACTTGAATCTGTGTATGTGTTTACTTTTTTCCCTTTTGTCCAGTTGAAAGCTTGTATTAAGGTCACAATTCAGGCTGTTGAGTAGAACAGTTTTGGGGAAGAGGTCCAGCTAGGAGCATTTCATCTGTGGTAACAACAGTATATTTGGCCTGGCATTTTTATCCTTGACTGAGCTACTTCCATCCATGAGTAGGGTGTACTCAGCATCAGACAAGGCCTCCATCTGTAAATTGGGCCAGCTGGCAAAAAGAAAGCTTATAAGTCAGAGCTAGACAGTAATGGTTGGGAGGCCAAGTTCAGTGGGCAGGAAGGTGGTAGGGTTTAGAGGCTTAGTCAGTTGGAAGATGAGCCAAGGATTTTGTATAAGAATCTTTGGTACTGGGTGACTTTGCTGTTGAAGAGCCAGTGATGTCCATGGTTATTCAGGAGTTTCAGAACATCTTGTGACACCTGCATGGTTAGGTCTTGACCTATGATGAGCTTGTCAGTTTTATTGATCAGAAAGACAGTGGTTACGAGAGTGTGGAGGCAAGGAGGATAGCCCTTAGCAACTGAATCCAAGTATTTCAACAGGTAGGCCACTCGGTGCTACCAGGGCCAACAGTCTGAGTAAGCATCTTTGAAGTCACATGTTGTTATTTGTCAATAAACAAGTTGAATGGATGAGTTATATATGGAACTCACAAGACTGGGGCTGTAGAGAGGGCCTTTTTAATGTCACCGAAGTCTTTTTTTTTTGTTTTGGGTTTTAGTCAAAAATGTCAAAAGTCTTTTTTAGGCCTGCTATTGTGTAGAGGTCTTACCTTTTTCTGTGAACTCAGGGATCCAGATTCTGTAAAAGCCAGCAGTTCTATGGAATTTGTGAAGTTTTTTGTTTTTTGTTTTCTTGTGGTTGGGACTGGGATAGAGCAATTATCTCTTCCAGTCCAAGGGCACAGTGTCCCTGATTTTAGTCAGATTCCAGATACCTGACTTTTGCTTGCAGATTTATGCCTTTTCCAGGAGACCCTGTAGCCAGTTTTTGTCAAATGTTTCAGCAGAGCTTCTGTGCTTTTCCAGCAGGCAGATTGGGTGTCATTAGCCAGAAGATCAATGTATTGGAGGAGGGTGCAATGATATTTTGTGCTGGGAAAACAGGTTCGAGGGCTTCTCCAAAGAGGATGAGTTTTAAATCCTTCAGAGTATTTGACAGTCTATGAATATTATGAAGTTCTGAAGCCTCTGGATGTGTGGTTGAATTTCTAGTTGAGCCTCTCATGGCATGGAGTACTGTTTGATGCAGGTGGGGGTTGCCCCGGGATGGTTTTACAATCAGAGGCAGGTAGTTAATGGCCCAAACTCAGGCAAAGAATCTCGAGAGTTTCTGAGTTAGTTTTATCTCTGTGTTTTCATCAATTGCCATTTTTCTTCTCAGGGGACCATGACAGCTAGCAGGAAATGTGATTGTGGAGCTGGAGGGACAGAGAAGCACACTGACCCAGAAAGAAAATGATGGTGGCCCCTAACTTAGATAGGATGTCTCTCTCCAGGAATGTGATTGGGAACTGCAGCAAGTAGAGGAACTCATATGAATCTGATATCTTCCCTGGCTGCAAATTTGTAGCTGACAGAAGGGGTGAAAGGCAGGAGTCCCAGTTGCCCCAGTGGTGGTAACTTTTTTCTGACTGAGGGGCAATAGTTTGCATAACTATAGAGTGCCCTGTTTCACTGTCTACCAGGAAAGTCATGGGTTGGCGCCCATATAAATGTGGACTACGAGTCCCCAGTAACCCAGCTAAAGAAGGGAACCATGTCGGGCCTAGTTTGAGCCCATCAGACCAATGAAAAGTTGTCATCTGATCTAGGTTAAAGCTTTTGAGAATTCTTATCTTTTAGTCTGAATGGGCATTTATTTGTCAAGTGTCTGTAGTCCTTACATTTTGCATACTGATCTTTTGATAACCAGGTGCTTCTGGTGCAGTGAAGGCTGCATTTACCATCTATAGATTTTCTAGGACCTCACAGTCAAATGGAGCGTAGACTCCGTAGGCTTTATAGAGTCTCTCATAAAAGTTTGAAAGGCTTTTATCAGGCTTCTGGGTAACAGTAGTAACTTTTGACATATTGATGGGTTTTTGCCACCCTCTTTGCCTTTGAGAAGCACTTGACAGTATCTGTGGATTGCTTTGTTTCCTTCTGTGGTGTTGTAATCTCAGGCAGGGTGGTTCTTTGAAAAAAACTGAAGCTTTCTATCTATCAGGGTAGACAGTGAGAGCAGGGTCTTCTGACTCCAATAAGTTCTCAGCTTCTGTTAAAATTTGGTAGTGCTCCTTAGTGTTTAACAGAGTCAGAAGGAATTGCTGACAGTCATCCCAAGTGGGCATCACATGATGCCATCTGACCAAAATAGGCATGTGAGGGCAGCTGTACAGCAGAAGGCTCTGCTGAGGAGGGCCTCAGTGACAGAATGCAGGCAATGGTTGACTGGACTTTCCTGAGCTGGGGGTGCAGAGGCAGGCTGGCATGGTGTCAGATAAACTGGGCTGGTAACAGAAGGATTGGTCCAATTGGCTGTAGGTAGAGGAGCCAGGAGTGGGAGGGAGAGGTTGGCCTGGTGGAATTGTAGGTTCTGGCAGCAGCAGTGGTGGCTGATAAGGAATGATACATCTGCCAAGGAGGACTCCTCAGGAAGAATGAGGTTTTTGTCAGGGAATCTTGTTCAAGAACAGAGCCAGTTTGGTTGCATTTTTATTCCATAGTCCTCAGGAAATCCTCTTCAGAAGTCTTTTAACATACAATCTAGGAATGTGAGTTTACTCTAGCTGGCACCCGTTCTATCTTCCTGCAGTGTTTGTGGTGTGCCCTTGAACGGTGACACAACAGACAAAGTGTGAATGTCCCTCAGAGAGAGACCATTCAGATGCCCACCTAGTCGCTTGCCTTTTGGCAATGCTGGAACCACCCAGACTATGGAGAATTGTTGGTAGTTTCTCTGTTCTGTCCTGATTAGATACATCCATGGAACTGCAGTTTGGAGCCCAATCAAGCTCTGTAACTCTGAGCTCCCAGATGGCCTTTCACCATGGAGCACAGACAGAATGGCCTACTGCTTGTGCTATCTGTTACTAACTGTTGCACAGTCATTCAGCAGGCACTCAGAGGTTAAACATTCCAACCTCTTTTCCCTCGCAGGTGGCCTTAACTAACAACTAATGAGAGGTGATCAGGTTCTCCTTCTGCCTGGATCTGAGCAGGATTGAATAACAGACTGACAGACTGGGTCATCCCTGGGTCTTACCTTACGTGAAGATCTGACCCAATTGTGTCTTTTGCCTCTTTGGATCTGATGAAAGTCATTGATGCCAAGCAGGGGCTTCCAGTCCCAGTTCTGTGAGGGGACTCCAAGAAGGACTGAAGGGTGCACCTTCCCACTGAGGAGCCTGGAGAGGTCCCTGCTTTGGCTGCCAGGCCCCAGCTGGTGACCAAAGTGGTCTGCACAGTCTTCCCAGTCAGGGAACCAATAAATGTTACAGAAAACAGATCAAACACAGGAAGAAATGGCACCAAGGAGGTTAAGGAGGCAGTTTATTACACTGGTGGGCTTCTGACTAGGATCTCTCCTAAAGGGCCAAGCCCTGTCTAGCGGGGCTCCAGGGCTTTTAAAGGAAAAGTAAGTGGGGAGGTACAAAGGCAGATTTGGTGCATATGATTGGAGGGTTGGATGTCATCATGTGTTGTTAGGAGAGTCTAAACATTTCAGATTACACCATAAGGCTATCAGTTATACAAAGCATGGGTTATAGCCAGGCGTGGTGGCACACGCCTTTAATCCCAGCACTCGGGAGGTTGAGGTAGGAGGAGTGTTGTGAGTTCGAAGCCAGCTTGGGTTACAACGCGAGCACAAGGCCAGCCTGAGCTACACAGTGCAACCCTGCCTCAAAAACCAGGGCTGGGAGTTTGGTTCAGTGACTTAAGCGCCTTTCTGCCAGGTGCGAGGTTGTGAGTTCAATCCCCGGTGCCGGGGGGCGGGGAAAAAAAAAAAAGCATGGGTTATACAAAGGAAGAAATGTCCTATTACATTTTAAATTACATTGTAAGCCGGGCGTGATGGCGCACACCTTTAATCCCAGCACTCAGGAGGCTGAGATAGGCGGAGCGTTGTGAGTTTGAGGCCGGCTTGGGCTACAACGCGAGCGCAAGGCTGGCCTGAGCTACACAGTGCAACCCTGCCTCAAAAAACCAGGGCTGGGAGTTTGGCTCAGTGCCTTAAGCGCCTGCCCTGGCAGGCGCGAGCTTGTTAGTTCAATCCCGGTGCCGCAAAAAAAAAAAAAAAAAAAAAAAATTACATTGTAAGGCCATCGGTTACACAAAGGCAGCAAAGACAGGGGTTTACATGAAGAAGTGTTCCATTATCAGGCCTGCTGGACATGTCTGCTTGGTTTTGGCAGGCATCCTGGGCAGGCTTTTACTTAAAATTTTAATTTTCTCTCTTCAGGATGAGCCTAGAGATGAAGCAATTCCCCCTTCTTGCTGACCCTAACCTTTGGAGGGTGCCAAGAGGGGCTGATTGGTTCTTACTCTTTGAACCACCATCTGGCACTGGTCACCTAGGTCAGTGAGCAGTTCTCTGAACCCAGGTGACTTATAAAGTAAATCAGTGCCTCATGGAGTTTGGTCTTGGGAACAGATTTTCAGAAAGTGTAGATGACCAGAAAGGGACCCATCTGCCCATGATCCCATGTCTGCTTCAGAGGTCACACCTGGAAACCCAGTACCACCTTCAAACAATTCAGAAATCAAGATTCACAACTCCAGTCCTATCTGCCTCAGACCTTGATCCATTCATTTAGTTCTTACTGAGCATCTATGTGCTAGAAACTGGTGAGGCTCTGGGAATATAAAGAGGAGTGAATCCCTACCCCTACTGAGCTGGAAGCCTCCCAGGGGAGCAAACACTAAGCCAGAAACCTGTAGATACTAGGTGCAGGTTGTCACAAAAGAAAAAGGGGAACTAGAATATCTTGAGAAAAATGATCTTAGTGTTTTTGCTCTTAGTATTGGGCATTGAATTTAGAGACTTCAAACTGAACTACACCCTCAGTACTCCTTTTAAATTTTGAAACAAGTTCTCACTATATCCCTAAATTGCCCAAGGTGTACTCAAACTTGCAGTCTTCCTGCATCAACCTCCCAGAATGCTAAAATTATAGCATGTGCCACCACATTCAGCTTGAATTCCTTTTTCTTTCTTTTTTTTTTTCTTTGCACCAGGGATTGAACTCACAACCTTGTGTCTGCTAGGCAGACACTTAAGCCACTGAGCCAAACTCCCAGCCCAATTTTTTTGAGACAGGGTCGCACTATGTAGTTCAGGCCAGCCTTGTGCTCATGTTGTAGCCAAAACCAGCCTTGAACTCACAACGCTCCTCCTACTTCAGCCTCCCGAGTGCTGGGATTAAAGGCGTGTGCCACCACTCCTGGCTTTTTTTTTTTTTTTTTTTGGATACCCAGTTTTCTTATGCTCTAAACTAGCTTCAAACTTGCTATGTAGCCCAGACTGGCCTTGAATTTACAATTCTCCTGCCTCAGTCCTCTGAGTGCTGGGGCTACAGGTATGTACCACTATGCCTAACTCTAAATTAGGTCTTAAAAAATGAAGAGTGTAGGGTGTGGTGGCATACCCTTGTAATCCCAGCACTTGGAGGCTGAGGCAAGAGAATCACCATGAGTTGTAGGCCAACCTGAGCTATACAGTAGGTTCAAGACCAGCCTGAACTACATAGCAAGACCCCGTCTCAAAAATCCAAAATAAAAAAAATAAAATAAAATATGAAGAGTGTTTGGAACATGAGAGAGACACAATTCAGTTGTGTTCAATAAATCATAATCCATTCCAATGAGAAAAGACAGGCCTGCTGGGATAAAACTGAAGGATGTAGACATACTCCACTGTGTAATGATCCCTCAGATCCAGAGGAGGCAGGTGACATGCACAGGTATGTTACCTGGAAATGGGCAGTTAGACATGGCCAACAGCAGCTGTTTTTGCAGAATCTGGCAGGTCTGGGGGCGAAGACACATCATGTTGTGCACATTTCCACCATGCACAGAACCTACGATGGGAAGAATAGCGGGTGGCTGCCACACAGAGACAAGGTTTCTTTCTGAGGGGATGAAAATGTTGGAGAACTTGCACAAGTGGAGGTTGCCCAACTCTGTGAATGCAGAGAATGCCACTGAATCATTTCAAACTAATTAGGTGGGGCAGGGTGTGAAACTTGCCTGGCACGCACAAGGCCTTGGACCCCCCCACAATCTTTTTTCTCATGAGTTTCACATGAACTAAGAAGACAATAAAACAAAACAGTTTAATGTAGGATGGGAAGATGTGGCCTGGACACTCACCAAAGGCCAGGTCCTGAGAGAAGCCAACCTGAAGGCAGCAGGAGGGGAAGGGGAATTCTGGTCCAGTTCCAGAGGACACTAGCCACAAACTCAGCAGGTCTCTCAAATGTTGTGGATCTTGTTGCTCTGTACTCTGCCTTTTTGGCCAGGGCATTTTCTGTTCCCTGGCCAAAGGCCAGTAACAGATCTTGCCTAATTCTGGTCTGTGTCAATGTCTTAATGTCAACTACAAGATGGTCCCAAGCACTCACAGTAAGAGGAAGTGAAAGGAAGATGTCACTATAGTAGGAGGGAATGCTGGGGATTAAGGAACCTACTTGAGAATTCCCTACAACCACAGCATAGGCAGCAACACTGAGGCCCAAACAGGGCTATTCACTTTGCAGCGTTGCCCTCAGGGATTGATAGTCTCCAGCAGGAGACAGTGTTCTCTTACCACAAAGCCTCATAGTAGAGACCCTAGCTGTTGTGGTTTGTATCTAGATCTCCCCTAAAAACATCATGTGGTCATGGAGGACAGGCTTTTTGGAGGTGTTTGAATCTAGGGTGATTGGCTGATTGTTTACTGCTGGGATTAGTGGTGTGAGTGCTACACCTGCTCTAGGGCAGGTAGCCTGCATTTAAGGGAGATAAAGAGGCTTGCTCTGCCCTTTTACTCTTGTTGCTTTTGCTGTCTTCCACAGCCGTCAACTGTTGGTTCTCTGCCATACTACCCTGCACTGCAGCCAGCTGATTATGGACTGAAACTTCTACAAACTGTAAGCTAAATAAACCTTTCTTCCCTTAACCTTGGTTATTGGGCATTTTGTCTCAGCAACAAGAAACAAGTAACTAAGATACCAGCTTTAGTGGGGGACTTAGGTCTCCCAGGAAGGAACATGAGAGATCACCAACATGTACAAGGGCTGTTTATCAGAGGAACTGCTTAAAAAAATAAAAAAAGCTGGCACCAGACTTACGTGGCTGTGCAAAGCAATGCTGTGGGCCAACTCTGGCAGTGCAAGCAGACTAGGACATCTCAAACTGTGCCAGACCTGCCCTGTACCTGAGACCAGCAGGAAAGCTCTGGAGTTAGGAGACAGTGAAGGAAGAGTGTAGGATATGCTTATCCTTGTGGGCAGTCTAGGGAGAAAGGAGTGCGCAACATATTTATGGAAAGAAACTGAGTTGCCACAGCAAAGTTCCCATAGCAGATACAGGAAGGGAGAGAAAAGGAACAGTCCTTAGCAGCTTCACTGGAAGTGGACAGGACAGGCAGTACAGGGCTCTAACAAAAAAAATCAGGGAATTAGGAAAGACATTAATATTGTCTCATGTAAACTTCCAACTGAAATATTCTCATTTTGGTTAAGAAATGTAAGTTTGCTTTTTGACAGTGGACTCTGGTCCCCCACCCCCACCCCATTCTAGGGACTGAACCCAGGGGTTTTGCACTAAACTATATCCTCAATCCTTTATTATTTGTTATTTTGAGACAGGGTCTTACTAAACTAACCAGGCAGGACCTGAACATATAGTCCTCAGCTTCCCCCAGTGCTGGGTGACGCTAGTGACGCTGAATTTTGGATGACACCTGACAGAGGTCCAGACAATTTTTTTTCTTGCCCTCTATTCTTCTTCTGTTTTGTTTTGTTTAGTTTTGTGACAGGGTCTCACTATGTATTCAGGCTGGCCTCAAACTCATGGCAATCCTCCTGTGTCAGTCTCACAAGCCTCAGGCTCCTTCCAAACCAGTTGTGCACACCTCCATCACACGTGTGCCATCACACCTGGCTTTATTTTCTTTTTTCTTTATGGCAGTGTTGGGTATTAAACCCAAGGCCTTGGGCATGCTAGGTAAGCACTCTACACTAAGATACATCCTCAAGAGCACAGAAAAAAAAAAAAAAGATACATCCTCAACCCTTTTTTGAGATCTTCCTGCTTTAGCATCCCAAGTAAGTGGGGTTACAGTTGTATGCCACAACTATAGGCTCCCAGGCAATTTTTTTTTCTTTGACTTTTTGAGGCAGGCTCTTGCTATGTTCTAGGCTGGCCTTGAACTCACTCTGTAACCCACATTAGCCTTGAACTCCTCCTGCAAGGTGATTCTTTATGAGAGGTCTGGTAAGATTCTTGAAAGTGGCCTCTCTCCTTTCCTCATTTATTGAGCACATCCAGATGACAGGCCTGAGAACCAAAAAACCAAAAAAAACTCAGGAAAACAAGTAGTTTTTGATGGCAGTACATGCAGCAGAGGACACACTTGTCTCTGGAGAAAAACGTCTCACTATTGACTTCTGTCAGTTGGTGCCATTTTTTATTTTTTTGAGGCAGGGTCTCCTTGTGTAGTCCAGCCTGGACTTGAACTCAGCATGTAGTTCAGGCTGGCCTTGAACTCATGGCGATCCTGCTGCCTCCACCTCCTGAGTGCTGATATTACATGTACCATTGACTGTGGTGTCATCTTTTTACTTCTATTTGCAGGGAACAACTGATTATTAGTTTAGTGCCTTCATCTCCTGGACAGATGCTATTGTTCAGGGAGACAAGGTTCTTGGGTTTCCCATCCCACTAAACTTGCCCATAGCAAACACTACACAATTATGTTGTTCCACTGGTTTTCATTACTTTATTTACAACTCAAACACAACTAAATCACTTATTTTCACATTTACAGAGTTGAGTTTTTCTTGAAATCCACACATTGGTTCATTGAGCATTAGTATATCTTATTACATTCATTCAGATGTTCCAGTGTTAATCCAGTGACCAGTTTTCATAGGCAACAACCATCCTTCACAAGAACTAACAGGTAAACTTATATACAAAACTTCTTCAATTTTTAGGCCATGAGCTTCTGACCATGTCTGCTTTGACAGTCAACTCCCTTTGGTATGACACAGGTTAGAGATGTCCCAGTCTCTTCACATACAAAGGAAATGGGGGCAGGAGAGCAGACAGTTTGCATCCCCATCATCTGTCATCCATAGTGTTCCTGGAGGAGCTTGGACTTGCAGGCCTCATCGGAGGAGTGCTGCAGCTTTAGCCCATGAAACCAAGTGGCCAGCTGATACACTGTGGATCCAGCAGTCTGCAGTACAAGATTCTGTCTGCTGGTGTTTGTCAGGTCACTGATAGATATGTCTAAGTGTCCACCAATTGTTTCCTTAGTCTCACACACAGTGTCAACAAATTTCATGCAGTCTGACAAATGAGTGAGCTGCCAACATGTGAGCTCATCTGCAGCAATGCATCACATGAAGTTGCACCTAACTTTGGGAGCACAATGGAACACTGATATAATGGAGATCATAATCAACTCCTTACACCATATTTTTTAAGATCCACACACTTTTCTGCCTAATGTAACTTGGGCATGCAAACAAGACATTTGGCCTGGGGAAGAGAACCACTGAGAATTCATATTGTGACTCTTCTGCAAACTGAAAGTCACTTCAAAACAAAAAGATACAGAAACTAAATCAATAAATATAAAATACTTTTTTGGTTTGTTTTGAGACAGGATCTCACCATTAGGTCAGGTTGGCCTTGAACTTAGCACAGGCGGGCCTTAAACTTGCAGCGATCCTCCTGCCTCAACCTCTGGAGTCCTGGAATTACAGGTATCCACCACCATGCCTGGCAAACATGAAATACTTAAAGAGATTGTAATGGCTTTAGGAAATGGGTAAGAGAAATCTGAATACATTCTGAAATCCAGAATGTTTTAAAACAAATTGTACTGAAGAACACAAAAAGTTAAAGGATGCAGCTTACAAAAACAGAAGAAACTGCTAGATATGGTGGTACATCCCTATAAGCCTTCCTCTGGGGGGCTGGGGCAGGATCATGAGTTCAAGGTCAGCCTGGGTTGCATAGCAAGTTCAAGGCCAGAGACCTTGTCTCAAAAACCAAAACCAAAAAAACCCTGAAATATTAATTTCAGTTCAATTAAAATTGAAATTTATGATATAAAAATTATTTACTCATAATAACTTTTTTCAGTACTGGCAACTGAACCTAACGAACAACAATTTATAACCCCAGCCCATTTTATTTTTTATTTAGAATTAGTGGGCTCACTTAGTTGCCTGAGTTGTCCTCAAACTTGTGATCCTCCTGCCTCAGCCTCCCAAGTAGCTGGGATTTTTTTTTTTTTTTTTGGATACAAGGTCTTGCTATACAGTTCAGCCTGGCCTTGAGCTCACTATGTACCCCAGGCTGGCCTCAAACTCCTAGCAATCCTCCTGCCTCAGCATTCCAAGGGGTGGGACTACAGGTGTGTGCCACCACACCCAGCCAGGGAGTTTTTTTGAATACAGACAAGATGTTGCTATGGTACTCAACCTAGCTTTGAACTCACTATGTAGCCAAGCTGGCTGCAAACTCATGATTCTTCTGCCCCAGTCTCCAGAGTGCAAACAAAACAGGTATATACACTCAACTTACACATTTTTAAAATACTGATTTTGGCCAGGCATAGTGGCATACCCCTGTAGTCTTAGCACTTGGGAGTTCACAGCCAGCCTAGACTATATAATGAGTTCTAGGTCACCCTGAACTATGTAGTGAGACCCTGTCTCAAAAAAATCAAACAAACAAAAAAATCAAACAAACAAAAAGAAATAAAATACTGATTTTTTGGAAGACCTAAAGACATATGGTTGCTACAACAAATATATTTAATAAACTGGTTTAAATTAGGTTCAGTATTTTAAAGTAAATGTTCACAAATTTCTTTAAAAATGATAATTTATTGTTCATCAAATTTGGGGATTTTCTTAACATCAAAAGCTAATAAATAGACACAGGCATGAGGCAGGATCACAAGTTGGAGACGAGTCTGGGTTAAGCACTGAGCTGTTGTCTCCAAATTAAAAACAACAACAACAACAACAACAACAACAACCCCAGAAAACAAAGCTGGAGTGTCGACACATTCCTGTAATCCCAACATTCAGGAGGATAAAGCAGGACTGCCATGAGTTGGAGGACAGCCGGGGCTATATAGTAAGTTCAAGGCCAGCCTGAACTACATAGTGAGGCTTTGCCTCAAAAAAAAAAGAAAAAGAAAAAGTTATATTTTATAATACTTAGTATCAAAGAAAAACAATGATAACAATAAGAAAACAGATAATTTTAAAAATAAAAGATAATCACATACCTTTTGGTAGGAAAGCCAGGGAAAAAAGATATTAAATCTAAAGAAACTAAATATTTTACATGCACACGCAACTGAAGAACTTTGCTTAAGATAAAGACATCACAAAAAGGTGGCAACTAGTTTTCTTGCTGGATCCATGGGAAGGGTAAAGGTTGAGTACAGCCCCTTGGAGAAGCCACAAATCCTATTGGACTCACTTGCCAGGACAACCCTCATCTAATCAGAAAATTTGCAGAGCCTTACAAACAATGTTCAGGATTAACTTTATCTGAAGGACTACATTTTTCAAAAGGCTTTCATGTCCCAGTGACAATGCATGGACAAACTTCAAGGGAGGCCCTAGCATCTCTCTGGCTGAAAAAAAGAAAAGACTTAGAGCCCTGAGTTGATCCAACGAGACCATGTTTAATGAACACCAAAGTTGGCATTACAAGCCTGGGCAGTGGGAGCTCAGAGGAAGGTTGGTGGCATTGCTCTGTGGGGGTGACACCCCCTCCCTGCACTTCTCAAAAGGGCCTCATGCAGCCCCCCTGTTCATGAGGAGAGCAAGGCTGGAGCACTGGCCTCTTTCACAAGTGAGAAAGGTGAGCCCAGGGCAGTTTTACCAGTTTGCCTAATGCCAAAGAGGATTTTTGTCCTGCCTCCTATACTTCCTGATCCCTGATCAGAAATGTGAGTGGAAGGGCAGGGAAGGATGACACTCCCCTCAGAAAACGAAGCATAGATGTGGGGATGGATATGGAATGGCCCATGGGGACACTGAGAAGTGCCAGCTGAGACATGAGGAGAATGGGCACCTGTCCATATGACCTAGGTCTTTAAGGTCCCCAGCATGGCCACTTGGGTCATGCTTATCTCCTCTTCCCTTTGTGGTGCTTAGAGCCTCAGAACCAGCTCAGGGAGGTCAGAGGACAGGTAGGGAGGTATTGTGGGGATGGTAGGTCTCCCTCAGCACCTATGGCCATCAGGCTAGTACACAGCATACGCAACACAGGGGCACAGTAGCCTTAGGGCTCTAACGGAGAAGAGAAAGCACACAGAAAATCATACATGTGGCCAGCCACAGCACCACAAATAAAAGGGATAGCGGGAGGACGTACATCCAGGCAGACTAGCCCAAGAGGTGCTGTGTGGAAAGGACCAGGGAGGTGCAGAGCCAAGAAGAGAAGAGGAGGTGGGCCTGAGACAAGCATGCCATGCTGAGGGATTTGGGTGTGACTCTGGACCAGGTCGCTGCAGTAACGAAGGGTAAGGGTGGTTGTAGAGACTGCAATGGGCTCAAGGTGGCCACCAGGCTAGAGAGGAGGGCTGAGAAGCTCCCATGAATCTAGGTATCTCTTGACAGGTGCCTGGATATGGAGTTGGCTGGTCTAGGGTTGGTCAAAGAGGGTCCTTCTCAGGTTGCTTCTTCAGGTGTGAACTTGCAGTGAGGCCCAGAAAGCTTCAGGCTCTGCAGAAACACAAGGACATATGACATCCCCTCCAGCCCCCATCCCACAGGCCTCTCTGTTGTCCTTGGAGTAACCAGGAACTACAGAACTCAGCACAGATCTTGCCTTCCCCTCTCCCACTGGTAGCAGCAAATGTGGCCTAGGGGAGCGTTAGAGTGAAGTTGATGCTGGACAGGAAGCTCTGGGGAGAAAGGATTGGTGAGAGGCTGGGGAGACACTCCTAGTGCAGGGATCTTGCCAGGGAGCAGAGGCAGGAGTGCCTATCTCCTCAGATTCTAGCTCAAATGAGAGCAGGGCCCTTGGGAGGGGAGCAATGTCTTTAAGCACCAGCAGGGGGCACCATGGAGCCATACTTGACAGAGGTTCCTTCGCCTTTCCAACCCTACCACGGAGGCTGAGGCTCTTTCAAGGAGACTCTGAGGCACAAAATGTATCCCCTGCCCCCAACCTCATGACCCTGGGCACAGGACACCTCCACAGACAGCCACGGCCCTGGGTGGGGAGGAGAGTGCCTCCTACACAAGCACTAGATGGGGCTAGGTGTGCACAGTGGCCCTTTGAGCTCCATCCCAGAAGCAGGTAGGTTCAGGAGACCCAAGTCCAAGGCAGGAGGATAAGCTTAGCCAAGTGAGGCAGGGTGGCCCTGATGCATGCACGCCCATGTGGGATTTCCCTGCTTCCCAGGAGGCAGCTTGGCCTTAGTCCCACCACCCCATAACAACAGCTCAGTCACCATCAATGCAGGCCCATCACTGGGGGTCAGGGTCTTGGAAGCCCCAAGCCTCCACCGCAGCAATAAGGAAGTTCTCTGAGCAGAGGGGTTGGTTGTTGAAAGTATCACAGTGTCCCGTGCGGCCCCGGTTCAGGTCCCCATCGATGTAGAGTGCCTGGCCGCCCCCTCCTCCTGCAGGATTGTTTAGGTCAGTGGCCATTCCTTTGTCAAACAGCAACCCCTGTTTGCCACACACATACACCCATCAGTACTGTCCTCATGGTGTCTGAGCATGGGCAATCTCAGCAGCGTTTGGGAATTTTTTTTTTTTTTTTTTTTTTGGTCTTTTTTGAGACAGGGTTTCTCCATGTAGTTCAGGCTGGCCTTGAACTCACTTTGTAGCCCAGGTTGGCCTAGAACTCACAGCAATTCTCCTGACTTTGCTCCTGAGTACTGGGATTACAGGCATGCACCACCATGACCGGCTTCTCAGCAGTTCTTGACCTACAATGGCCTTACTAAATAAACCACAGCCCCAGGCCTGGTTGTGCAAACTGACTCTACCTTCTAGCCTATTTCTCTCTTCCCTTATCCCTGGTCCACCCAGAACCACCCAGGGCCCAGAATACTTGGAGGGTGAGGGTGCCCACCAATGATGAGGCAGTCATTGCCCCCAGCCATGAACATGGACTCAGTCTTGGAAGGCAGGTTGAAGTGCCGAGCAGCCAGGAATGGCGAGAGGCGGTCAGCAGGGTCTGAGGGGACAGAGTGGCTAAGTGGAGAGGGAGTGCTGGTCTCTGAGGACATGAAGGAGGTCGGCTTGGTCAGCTCCGGGTGCTTGATGACCACCCACTCGTAACGCTGCACTTCGGGCTGCAGCTGAAGGTGAATGAGCAGTGTAAGTAACTGGCACACAGGACCCTGCTGGGCCTGATTGTCCCCTAAATCACTCTCAAAGATCTGCTATGGACAAAGCCCTGAGCCAGGAATAGGGAAAATCATGCCACATAAACTGAGGTCTGTCTATCAAAGCAAGAAGTGAATGAGATTATCCCACAGGGTAACTACATAATGAAAATAAAACAGAGCCATGTGAGCCAGAGTGCCCAAGGCAAAGGGCCTGCTGACTCCCCAGCTCCCTTCTGAGCATCAGTAACAGTCAGGGGCAGAGAGGACCCTGACCAAAAATTGAGGAGGGGCCATGCTCAGCACCACTCACCCTGAACACAAAGCATTCTCCAGTTCCAAAGAAGCTCAGTTTGCCGCCAAATTTATTCCTCTCACTCCAGTCCGTTGACAGGTAAGCTCCACACACCTGGGAGAAGACTGGGATGAAGCTGCACCTTTCTCCCCCCAGGAATATTTCCTTATTCAGGTCTGCTGAGGAGCCTGAGTCGCAGCTGGGGATGTTGTGTGTCACAGACTCTACCACCACCATGTGCAAGAGGGTGTGTGACAGAGTTGAGTTTGGGGAGGTGCACCCATTTCACACCATGAGTTAAGATTGGGCATGGAGGTGAATGCCTCTGGATATTTTCATCTCCCTCTGTGGCCCTCAAATGCAGAAGCAAGCTCTACATGTGGGCCACAGCCACACTCAGATTTTAGTGTCAGCACAGGGAGCTGCAGACTTCATCAAGCCTCTTGAGGCCAGACCCCAGGGCTCCCTCTAGTCCCTCCTCACCTCCTTTTGTGTGGTCTTGATGAGTAAAAGGGTCGGCTCATGTCCTTCACACTGGAAAAAGAACCTGAGGGCAGAGATCACATATGCTATTCTGGATGCCCTCCTCACCATCTCCTGCCAGCCTCCACTGACCCTCAGCCTGGGCTCGGGAGAGAGAGACCTAGGTGGTCTTCTGCCACCATCTTTTATCCACAGTGGCCTAGGACCTGGCAATGTCCTCACCAAGTGATCTTCTCACCTGGCTCATCTGAGTCATCCAGGGCTGTGTGCCCTGGTAGTCAGGAAAAGCCTCACTACAGATGGTCCCCGAGGGCAGATCTGAGTGGCAGTTGCCACAGGGAAGAAAGAACCAGAAGAACAGGTCCTCACTGTAGGAAGGCTCAGCATGTCCTCAGGAGCCTGGGCACATGGGGAGGCCTGAGGCTGCCAGTGTGGTGCCTGGTGCTTGGTTGGCATTCTTGGTAGGGCTGGGTGAAGTGGCTCCAGCTATGCCAAAGTGTCTGTGTGGCTGAAGACAGAGTATGGGTGGGAGATGGGCAGTTCTGTCTCCATCACCCCTGCTGTGATCCAAGCCAGAGTAACTGAGACCTCCTGCTATGAGACTCAAGGTGCTAGATGCCAGGTAAACCTGGCTAAACTGCCATGGGGGACAGTGTGTCCTGGGGAGATCCTTGCAAGAAAACCACATGAATGACTGATCGAGAATCACCTGGCCAGAAGTTAGCACAGGCGTAGCCACACAGAGGGCCAACCAGGCCAGGCTTGTGAACAACATGCACGGTGAGGAGTATCCCTGTATCTAGTAGTTGCCCCTTGCAGTTTCTCTGTAACGATTCTGTGAACTCCTAAAGTAAAAACTCTGCCTCCCATGCCTACATGAAGCACCAAGCTTTAATATGTATGTCAATGATCTCCAAAATCTGGGTGGCCTGGGAATGACAGAAGCCTAGATAAGAGTCTCCTGGCTAGCCAGGCACTGTGGCTCATGCCTTTAATCCCAGCACTCAGGAGGCTGAGGTAGGAGGAGCATTGTGAGTTCGAGGCCGGCTTGGGCAACAACGTGAGAGCAAGGCCAGCCTGAACTACATAGTGTGACCCTGTCTCAAAAAACTAGGGCTGGGAGTTTGGCTCAGTGGCTTAAGCACCTGCCTGGCAGGTGTAAGGTTGCGAGTTCAATCTCCAGTGCCACAAAAAAAAAAAAAAAAAAAAAAATTCTCCTGGCTCTCAGGCCCCCTAGAAAGAGCCAGGGGTCTAGGTTCAGAGGCCCCATAGGAAGATCCAGGGGTCTAGGTTCAAAGCTCATCTCTGGCCACCCCTATCACTTCCCAAAAGTAGTAGGCAGGATGTGCCTGGAGGGACTGTACAGCCTCTTTGGGCCTCACCTGGTTAGGCTGTACCCATGCTGCAATGAGGAGAAGAGCAGGAGGGGCTGGCAGAGGGCGAATCGTTCAGGGACCCAGGACCAAATATCTCTCATCTCCTTCACACTGACGATCTCTGAGTGAAAGTTCTCTGCATGGACGGCTAAGTGCACAAACTGCCTGGGAAGAACAAGAGGAGTCAGAGCCTGCAATGATCTTGGTCCTGACCATACCCCCACCTCAGGCTCCAGAGCTTCTCTTTAGAACTAAGGTTGGAGGGGACACCTCACCTACTTGGCCAGGGTTATAGCTTGGTTCTAGGTGCAGAACAGGAAGAAACAAGGTGAGGCTCTTCTCAGAAGACCTCCCTCCCACCACAAACAGGGGAGAGTGTCTAGCCAAGGAGGCAGGTGGGGCAAAAGCACATTTTGTCTAAGAAATCAGGACAAAGGGAGACAGCTCTAGCAAGACAAGGCTACAGGGCCAGCCAAGCACCGGCAGATGACACAACTGAGGCAGACAAAGACAGATGAGTGGTGTCTAAGTCAGGCTGACGCAGTGAGCAGAAGCCAGCCTGTGAAAGCCTAGGAAACAGCAAGCAGCCAGTCCAGTGCTGCCGGCAGGAAGGCAGAGAAGCAATATATGGAGGTATGGTTTCAGACCTACCTTTTAGAAAGTGAGACACTGAAAAACAGGAGGAAGCAGTGGACACAGAGAAGAAAAATAAAACAGACAAGGAGAGGTTAGTGGTGGGTATCGAACCCTGGATGTGCTTTCTTTTGGCCCTGGAGAAAAAGAACTACATGCCAACAGCCACACCTACATCCTGATCACAGAATCAGCTGCCAAATACCATGACCCTGCCCAACTCTGATCCCCAGCTAGTGAGGCCATATCCAGAAACTACAAGAATAACCATCTATGAAGCCCAGAGGACCCTGACATGACCCTTGGGAGGCCAGCCAGGAACTTCTGACCCCCAAGACTGTCCAGCTTCTACCTCAGCTGTGGGTTTCCATCCTTAAGGACAAGTCCCAGCTTATCTTGCTATGGTCATAACCAGAAAGGTCCTTCCTACTTTCTAGTATCTTTTTACCCACATTGGGAACAAGATAGATGGCCAAGAGTCTGGTAGAATGAGCTCATATCCCCAAGATGCATTCAATCAAAATCCTGCATTCACCTTTTTAGGACACACACACACACACACACACACACACATACACACAGCCTTGCCTACCTCTTCTGCTTGACAGTGATGCCCTTCTGCTTCAGTGCTTTCTCATTGGCCATCTGCAGGAGGTGGATCTCCTTGCGGGAAAAGAGGCGAATGGCAAATGCTTTTTCTAGCAGCTTCTCAGGGGACACTGTCTTAGCAATGTCCTTTACAAACATGCGGATGTCCTGCTTTACATTGTCTGATTCAAGGGGCTGCCCAGCTCTTACCTTGTGGAAGAACTTAAGGATGGCCAGAGCTACTCGGTATAATACCTTGTATCCTTCCACAAGGAATACATCAAAGACACGGGCAAAGTAGTTGAGGGGCAGCTCCCCAAAAAGCCAGCGCTGCCAGTCAGAGTAGACTTGCAGCACATCCTCTGACACAGCCACCATCAGCTTGTGGGCTGCCTGGCAGTACTTGTTCACCAGGTCTCCAAATGTCATGCAGGATGACTCAAAGGCCAGGAAGCTCTGGTCAATGAGCTTCTTGCTGGGGTCATTGCAGGCCAGGATGCGGCAGGCTTTCTCAAAGCATTCGGCCTCATCAATACTATAGTGGAGCAGCAGGGCCACCACGGCTGGTAGCGCAGGGCAGAAGGAGATGTCAGGGAACTGGTTGGCAATGCATAGGAGGATCTTGCGCACAGCTCCCTCACCGCGGGCATTTAGGCAGTAGCTAGGCACCTGAGTGTTGTCCACAAACTCAGGCAGAGGCAGGCTGCTGCTGCTGTGCTTGCCTACAATCTTGCCCACAATGTCACTGTACACACTAGCGTCCGGTGTGACTGTGCGGCAAGGAATGTCCCGAATCAGGCGCTGATATACCTTTCCCCGCAAGGTGTGGCTCTGAGCCCAGAAGCCCTCTCGAGCCAGCTGTTTCAGCTCCTGAAGCTCAGTCCAGCTCAGCTCCTTTGGTCCCAGATCCTGGATGGCAGCATCCATCTTGTCTTTGTCTACGAAGCAATTGTACCCCGGAGAGTCCATGGTGCCTGGTGTGTCCAAAAGGAGGCTTTTAACTGCCAGGTTGGGAGCAAAGAGTGGCTAAATCCTTCAGCCCCCTCTCCAGAGGTTTTCTGCTAACTTGACTGCCATTTTACACCCTGTAGGATTAAAAACAATTTTTCATTTATATGTTTGAAGGTGCACATTTTTATTTTATTTTTTTGAGTCAAGGTTTTGTCATATAGTTCAGGCTGGTCTTGAACTCATGGCAATCCTCCTGCCTCAGTCTCCCAAATGCTGGGATTACAGGCATGCACCACTACACCTGGTTCAAAGGTACACATTTTATTTATTTATTTATTTAGTTATTTAGTTATTTTTGGTACCAAGGATTGAACTCACAACCTTGTACTTAGGCCACTGAGCTAAATCCCCGGCCCTATTTTTTGAGACAGGGTCTCACTATGCAGTTCAGGCTGGCCTTGAATTCACTATGTAGCCCAGGATGGCCTTGAACTCATGGCAGTCCTCCTATCTCAGCCTCCTGGGTGCTGGGATTACAGGTACATGGCACCACAACCAGCCCAAGCTGGGATTCTGAAGCCACTATTTAACTTTATGAAATGGCCAAGTTGGAAGCTAAGTTCTAGGAAGGTAACTTCCAGTAAGTCACTGAATAGAGAGCTGAGAAACAAGTGGAAGGTGCAATATTTTCAAAATTAGACATTTCTACTTGAAAGACAGCTACATGAAAGGCTCAGGCAGAACGATTACAAGCCAAAGGCCAGCCTGGGCAACTTAGCAAGACCTTGATTCAAAAAAAAAAAGGGCTAAGGATGTAGCCCAGTGGTAGAGTGCCCCTGGGTTCAATCTCTAGTACTAAAAAGATATTTCTGGGTCCAAATGCCCTAGAAGTCTCAGGGGACTTGATGTTGGCTTACCATCCTAACAGCTGTCTTGACTCAGGTACATACCAAAGAAATAGGTAAGACATGCTACTTGAGACCTAGCAGGTCACTATACCAGCAGTTTGCTGCTTCAGATTCCACAGCTTATACCTCCCCTTTGCCAAAGGATAGTTTCAAGCTTATGTGAATATCACCCACACAGATATGTTAATATATGTGAAGATATATAAACATCACCCACACATATCAGACTAACCTTTCCACCTGTAATAGTACAAGTGCCCAGGTCACAGGGTCAGCTTCAGAGGGTTTTGGTAAGTAAGCATACCATTCCAGATTTGCTTGCATCTAGAACACTTATCTAAAAATAGAAAAAACAAAGCAATGAGTGAAAAGTAAAGAATTATAATGTAAAAATCCAAGGTTTTGCAAAAGCACCTTGATGCTGTGTTCTGTTTTGTTTGGTTCTTTTGAGATAGGATCTCACTATGTAGTGCAGGTTGGTCTTGAATTTACAATCCTCCTGCCTCAGCCTTCTGAGTGCTGGGATTTCAGGTGTGCACCATCAAGTCTAGCTGATCCTGGTGTGATCCTGGTGTGTGTGTGTAAAGTATACATAGAAGACTTTCAACCATTTTTAAGTGTCCAATTCAGCAATTTTAAGTACCTTCATGTTGCTGTGCAACCACTGGCACTACCATCTCCAGAACTGTCTCACCTTCCCCAATCTGAAACTGGCTCCATGAAACATGAACTCCCATCCTCTCCTCAGCACCAAACATTGTTTGTTTGTTTGTTTTTCTTTTTTCTTTTTGGTACTGGGGACTGAACTCACAACCTTGTGCCTGCCAGGCAGGCGCTTAGGCCACTGAACTAAATCCCTGGCCATACTTTTTGAGACAGGTTCTCACTATGCAGTTCAGGCTGGCCTTGAACTCACTTTGTAGCCCAGGCTGGTCTTGAACTCACAATGATCCTCCTGCCTCGGCCTCCCAAGCGCTGGTATTAAAGGCATGTGCCACCATACCTGGCTTAGCACCAAACATTCTACACTATCACCGTAAGTTTGACTGCTCTAGGAAACTTGTACGCATGAACCATACAATATCTGTCCTTTTGTGACTGACATATTTCACTTACACACTGTCCTCAAAGTTCATCCATTGTAACACATACATTCCTTTTTTATTTCCAGTACTTGGGTTCAAACCTAGGGGCTTTACACTAAGCTACATCTTCAGCCCTTTTTATTTTTTTATTTGCTGCCCAGATTGGGCTTGAACTTGTGATCCTTCTGACAGAGCCTCCCACAGTTCTGGGTTATAGGTATGTGCCACCATGCTCAGCATTTCCTTCTTGTTTTTTTGTTTTGTTTTGTTTTTTAGGAGCTATTGGGGATCAAACCCACAGGTGCTCTACTATTAAGCTATGTGCCTACCCTCTTTTTGAGACAAGGTCCTGCTAAGTTGCCCAAGTAAGAACTGTGACCCTCCTGCCTCAGCCTCCCAAAGTGCTCAGATTACAAGTGTGTACCACGGCTCATTTTCTTGCTTTTTAAGGCTCAGTGACATTCCATGGTATAAACAGACCACAATTTGTTTACACGTTCATCTGTGAATGGATATGGGTTGCTTCTACCTCTTTGCTATTGTGAATAATACTGCCATAAACATAGATGTACAAACAGCTGGGCCTCTGCTTTCAATCTTTCAGATCTATACCCACTGATACATTTCCACAGGGCCTCCTCATAGAAAACATTACTTAAAACAATATTTTCTGACAAAAGCACTAAAATCGTATTACATTTACTATGTCCCCTGCAAAAACTATGCCATAGCGGGGCCAGGCCTACTGCCAGGGTCAGGATCTTTTCTCTCAGCAGAATGAAAATCCCTTAAGGCAGTCTGTCTTCAGAGCGCCTTTCATCTCTAGAGCGGCACAAGTGAAAGGTCCCTCTTCCCTGGCTCTGAAGAGCGCATCAGCAGGCCCATTTGCATCCCCATGGCTGTGGCCATGTTACACTGCACAGTCTTCCATGCTCCAGTTATCAATAGTTACGTATTCTGGGCTCTCGGCTCATAAACTTCTGGAGCAATCCCAGGCTTATCCTGTCTGGGTGAAAAGAACTGGCTCCTTCTCAGCGTAATAAGCATGTTTATAAACAGAATGAGAGCTGGACAGAGTACTGCCAACCTTCAGTTGACTGGCCCCAATTCAGGTTGAATATTAAACTAAAAACTTTAAGTGGTTACACCTCGTAAAGAGTTCCTTCAGAGAGAAGCAGATAAAGAACATAGTTTGCTGTGACAAGAGGTCTAGGAACATGCCTGATTCAGAGGGATAATGAGGCAAACCCCCTTGTGCAGCTTCTTCCTCCCTACACTCCTATCAAAAAGCTTGGCATGATATATCTGGGACCCTCAAACAAGTCTCGTGCTGACTTCTTCAAGGCATTTATTAAACATGAACCCAGGGTGGTTCCCTTATTACCTTTTATATATATATATTTTTGACACAGTGTCTTGTTATACAGTTCAGGCTGGTCTTGAACTCACTATGTACCTCAAGCTGGCCTTGAACTTGTGGTGATCCTCCTGTTTTAGCCTAAGTGCTAGGATTATAAGCATGTTCCTGTAGGCATTTAAAAAATATTTTATTATATGTGAATGCATTATCACAAAATGTCACATAAGACCAAATTACAGAGTAAAACTCTGTGGAGTTCTATTTAAATAACCCCTCTAGGGCTGGGGATTTAGCTCAGCGGTACAAGTGCTTGCCTGGCAAGCGCAAGGTCGTGAGTTCGATCCCCGGTACCAAAATAAGTAAACAAATAAATAACTCCTCTAACCGGGCATAGTGGTGCACACTTGTAATCCCCGCACTCAGGAGGCTGAGGCAGGATGACTGCTGAGAGTTCAAGGTTAGCCTGGGCTACACAGTGAGTTCAAGGCCAGCCTAAATTACAGAGCAAGACCCTGTCTCAAAAAAAAAAAAAATCTCCCCTCTAGTGTTTTAATTTTTTTTTCTTCCTTTTTTGGTGCCAGAAATCAAACTCAGGGTCACACATCTGCCAGGCAGGCATTGTGCCATTGAGCTACATCCCCAGCCTGCACATCTCTAGTCTTATCCCCCTTCTATTGAAAGATAACCACCACAAATACTTTGAAACCTTTTTCTTGCATTTATATATACACGATTACAATGGAGTTCTTTTGTAAACTGGTCATTGGTATAGGGAAGTAAAAAGAGGTAGGGAAATCATCAAAAATATAAAATGAGTCAGGATGATACACCTACACTTTGGAGGTCTTTTGGCATTGCTGGGGATCAAACTCAGGGTCTCCCACATGCTAAGCAAGTAACATGTGCTCTATCACTACACTGTACCCCAGCCCAAGACAGCAAGTCTTTATAGGTGAAGTGACCTTTTTCTGATGGCCCACCTAGCTTGCTGCTGTTGCACAACGTTACACACTATACCGGCTCCTTCACAGCAGGCCAGGTTCCATCAGCTCCTCACAAAGGTGCCAAGCCTGGAGCCTACCCATGTAGCCAGCAGGAAAGAAAGAAAGCAGGAAGCCTCTATGGAGAACTGTGAAGTTAGACAGGCCTGGTTTCAAAGTCCACCTTTGTCACTTGTTTGTGTGAACCTCAGACAAGCTATGAATTGTATCCAAACTGCAGTAGCCTTGTCTGTAAAATACATCTAATAAATAGTACACAACCCTCACAGACTAGTCCACAGGCTACACCTATGAATTCAGCTCTGACTCTGCGCCTCCTGGATGACATTAAGGTGACACAATACACATAGTACATCCCATTTTCTGCCCCCTCTTTGGGGCCACACAGAAGAGCACTGCCTTCACCAGCTATGAGATAGTTCTCCTGAGAAACTAGTCTCCTTCAGACAAATACTACAGTCATCTAAAGTCCTCTCTTCCTGCCCCAGCCTCAAATTTAAAGTGGAGGAAGGAGGGACAAGGCTGGTTCAGCAGAGTGGCACCTCTGTCCAGCCCTAGTTACCTGTCACTCTCTTAATTTAGAGTGAGTGAAGCACTCTGATCTCTGCCCTGAAATTTGAGCTTCACTGTCAATTTCAGGAAAGTAGATAAAATTCTACTTGGTGCAGTTAAAATTCATAAACTAAGCCAGGTGTGGTGGCACATGCGTATAATCCCAGCACTCAGGAGGATGAGGCAAGAGGATTGCTGTGAGTTCAAGGCCAGCCTGGGCTACAAAGTGAGTTCAATCAAGGCCAGCCTGAACTGCACAGTGAAGCCATCTCAAAAAGACAAAAAAGGGCTGGGGATTTATCTCAGCAGCACAGTGCCTGCCTGGCCAGCACGAGGTCCTGAGTTCAATTCCCAGTACAAAAAAAAAAAAAAAAAAAGGCCCTCACAAATTATAGTGGTAATAGTTTCAGAGAGTGGGGGCTACTTACAAAGGGTCTGCAGGGTATCAGCAGACCCAAGAGATGACATGTAAGTCAGGAGAGAAAAGCAGTAAGCAGCCAGAAGGGCTAAAGAAGGAGTGCTGGGGACAGCCAAAGGAGCAAGTATAAGGGTTCTGAGGCAGCAATGAAGTCCAGGGAAAGCACGGCCAGAACTCAGGGACACAGGCAGGAGCAGCAAGGCAGTGCCTTAGAGGCCCAGGCACATGCATCAGAGGAGTCTGGTTTTTATTCTAAGCATGGTGGGAAGCAGAAAAGAGTGTGACCTGATTTAAGTGGGGTTTTTTGTTTTGTTGTTGTTGTTGTTGATTATTTTGTCTTTTGAGACAGGGTCTTGTTACATAGTTTGGACTAGTCTTTAACTTACTATGTATCCCAGGCTGGCCTCAAACTCACAGTGATCCTCCTGCCTCAGCCTTGGAGCTTGGCACGACAGGGCAGCTCAGAGGTCCCCAGGGCTTTCCCATTGTGACTGCTCCTCAGGGTCCTGGGCCTGGCACTCCACAGTCGCTCAGGAGTGTCTGAGAGTGATGACTCCTATAGGCCAAGGCCAGAGTCTCCAGCAGAGAGGTATAGTTCAGGAAGCCACTGGGCAGACAGGGTGCAGAATTACCTTGCATTCCTGTAATGATCCCTAACGGCCTGTTTGCCCCTTTCAACTGCCACGTTTCTCTTCCTCCACCCTGTGCTTCCTCTTTCCCCAGCCCATAAATCTTTTTCAGTGATCTTCATGGCTTTTTCCTCACCAACACATGCCTATTTGAGAGTTCAGGATACTTGAAGCTAGAAAGCAAGTATTCCTTAAAAGAGTGTGTGTGTGTGTGTGTGTGTGTGTGTGTGTGTGTTGTGTATGTGAAGCAGGGGGATTGTAGTTAGAAACAAGTGACTTCTTTTTTTTTTTTTTTTTTTTTTGCGGCGGGGATCAAACTCACAACATCACACCTGCCAGACAGGTGCTTAAGCCACTGAGCCAAACCCCCAGTTCTAGTTTTTTGAGACAGGGTCACACTATGTAGCTCAGGCCAGCCTTGGGCTCACATTGTAGCCCAAGCTGGCCTCGAACTCACAATGCTCCCCTACCTCAGCCTCCCAAGTGCTGGGATTAAAGGCATGGGGTACCACGCCCGGCTAGAAACAAGTGACTTTTATTTCCCCAAAATGTTATGTTGCCATGTTGGGAGAATTCCAGGTAATACTATTCACTTGTCACAGAACCACTGTGCCCTCAGGTCGTGGTGCACTGTCCCTTATCTGCAAGAGTAAGACCAAAGCCTTAGGGGCCCCTTAAACAGCTCCAGGAGAACAGCCACACAGCTTCTTCAGGTAAGAGCATTAGTCCTGTGAGACACTTCAGCTCTAAATCTCTCACAGCAACTCAAATAAATGCCACATCTATCCTCCACAGGGAACCCTCTGCTGTGTGGCCACCAGAAGAAGGCTGCCAGGAGCAGGTGAGGAAGAGGCCCCACTTTACCAGGTGCACAGGCAACAACATAGAGTGGGAGGGATGAAAAATGAATGTGGGAGAAAGGATGAGCCTCACTCTGGAGAGTAGGCAGGAGATGCCCAGGACCAAGCAGCTAGTGCCAAACCCCATGTCAGCCCCATCCTTGGCAGCTACAGAACAAATCCCACTGCAATTTACAGTCCAGAGGTTTGGCTTCATAGCCCATCGCATTTACTGGTGCGGACAGACTGACGATTTAGGGATTTCCTTCACTTTACAGATGAGGAATCTGGGATGTGGACAGGTATTACAGGGTCCCAGTGCACAGGGAGGGCCACCCTGGTCTGTTGGACCCTCTAGGATCCATGAGCCCTTCACACTGCTACTGTTTCCCTCCAAGGTACAGGTCACACTAGATGGTCAGCTCTGTCCCACTGCCTCCTTGACAAATTTGGGACTTGCCTGTCAATGCCACAAAGCTGTCCCAAAACACTGCTTCAGGGCCAGGGAGTCATAAGACCTGGGCATTTTTCACTTCTTAAGTGAAGAACATGATTTTCCCAGTTGGATTTAAAAACAAACTGTTTTTCTCATGTGACAAAAATAGAACCACACATTTAGCCTTGGTGATTACATTTTAACATCTGCCAACACTGGGCACTGAGCATCCCTTCCTTGTTGTAGGTCACAGGGAACAGAGGAGGCAGTGACAATCATGGCTCCCTTTAGGCCAAATTTTTAATCATTCCACAGACTTCTAGTAAGTTGACTCTTCTGTGCCAGACCCAAGTTGAGCCCTAGCAATAAGACAATAAAGACAGCCAGGTATGGTGACACACATCTGTAATCCCAACACTTGGGAGGCAGAGGAAGGAGGAACACCATGAGTTCCAGACTATCCTGGGGTACATAGTGAATTTAAGGTCAGTCAGAACTGCATAGCAAGAGACTTTCTCAAACAAACAAACACAACAACAACAAAAATAAAAGGTGAAGAAAGCTCCAAAAACAGAACCAAAACCACAAATGCAATACAAAGTATAGTAAACATCCAGCCAGGGTACTGGAAAACACTAAGGAAGGACACTGACCTAGTGATCAAGCATCACAAGGGCGATGGTGTCCTAACCTATAAAGATGGGGCATCAGCCTGGTATGGGTATGGGATGTAGCATGAAGAGATAGCACTGCAGTAGGCAAGGGAGGAGAGAAAACAGCAAGTTGGGAGGCCTCAGGTGGGCAATGTCTAAGAACTGGAGGAGGAATGAGAAGAAGGAGGCAGGAACAGCAGGCGACACCTCTGACCTGTATTTAGAAAAATCCCTCTGATGGTTATCGAGGACCTGAGGAGAAGATGGCAGAAAGACTTAAGGGGGCTAACACAGCAGGGAGAGTGAAAATGCAGTGGTGCCTAGAGACTGCTTATGGGTTGATTCCAGTGGACAGAGAGGTCTAATGGTGGTAGAGCAGAGACCATGTCACTCAAGGACTCTGGCTTGAGGGACAGACAGTGAAGAGAGAATTCCAGCCCAAGGAAGCACCATCTTGGAGTGTCAGGTGCCAGTTTCAACTAGATGCTTCTCAAGCAAATGCTATAATGAATCAGGTTGGGGGCAGGGCACAGTACGGGTCATTGCATAGTGTTTCTCTGGCAATGAAGCACAGGAGATCCCCCAAAACACAGGCAGCTTGGCAAGAGACAGGCTGGCACTCACTACACAGGCTGGCACTCACTAGAACTCCAGTTTTGTTTTGTTTTGTTTTGTTTCTTTTTGTGGCACCGGGGATTGAACTTACAAACTCACAACCTTGTATCTGCCAGGCAGGCACTTAAGCTGCTGAGCCAAACTCCCAGCCCTAGTTTTTCTGAGGCAGGGTCGCATTATGTAGCTCAGGCCGGCCTTGTGCTCACGTTGTAGCCCAAGCCAGCCTTGAACTCACAATGCTCCTCCTACCTCAGCCTCCCGAGTGCTAGGATTAAAGGTGTGCACCACCATGCCTGGCTAGAACTCCAGTTTAAAAAGTCAGTGCCCCTACCCAGCTGCAGCCTGCCATACTGCTCCTAGCCACAGAACAGCTCAGCCCCAAAACTGACCAGGGCTTTTCTGGTTGAACTTAGTCACTACTACAGAATAGGCAGTGGCATCTGCTGCTGCTCAGCTCAGTGCTTCCTCTATAGTATAGCCTGAGTGAGCCCCACATGCATTCCTGGAAATAGGACAGCAGGCAGGCAGGAAGAATGAGAAAGTAGTGAAGGAAAGTAGTGAAGCAGGAAGTGGAGTTCCAGCACGACCATGTGGGGAACTTCTATACCCAGCAATGAGACAACAGAAAGGAGGGACAGTGAAGAGCTGTGGCTCTGGGGACTTCATATGAGAGAGAAACACATGCCTTTCACAAGCGGGTTCTCCTGATGGGATTCGATGCATAGGTATACTTTACGTCCTTCTTCAACCTTGCTAAATGCTGTGGACAGAAGAGGAAAAAGCCTTTGGTCACAGGTGGAGTCTGCAGAAAGCTAAGGAGAGATGGCAGAATTCACTAATTCCTCAACATCTGCTGGGCACCAACCATACCTGCCTGGCCACAGGTATGGATGGCAGAGCTGCCAAGTCCCATTTTAGCCTTAGGGTATACCACCTAGGGATGAGGAGGATATAGTCATTACTCAGTAAGGAAATGTTCACAGTGCTAGGATACATGGGGCAGGGCCAGGTGGGTAATGGTAGGGGACAGTATGTTTGGTATGGAAGAGTAGATGTGCTAGAGAGAAGGCAGGCAGGTCCTGGGGAAAAGGGCATATCCAGAGGCACATCTGCCCTGAGTGGGAAGGACAGAAGGGCTGGTGGAACACTCTAGGCAGCCAGAAGGGGTCAGGGTTTAGGTCTGGGCACAGATGGCAGAGATGAGGGGATAGGTGGTTGCTAACAGTCAAGGGCAGTGACAAGCAAGCCCTCTTGAGGTAGAAGCCCTCTCAATTCTAACTTCCTCATGAAACCCCTATCCTCCCATTCACTCACTTGGGAGAAGCCAAGGATATACCACATCCAATCCCAAGAACCTTCTAGGCACTCTAGAGACATAACCTCTAGCCACTGTCAGGAATCCTGAGTAGAGGCCTAGGGTAGAATGCATATACATCCTCTTCCTGTGGCCTGAGTCTTGAGAATAAAACAGTACAGCACAGGCCTTGAAAGAAAGGGGCCTCTGATCTAATCTGTCCACTCTACTGCATCCATTTTTCTAGAATTTTCTGTTGAGTGCCTATTAAGTCTCTGACATTGAGGTAGGTAAAACAGATACAGAAATAAGATACTTGGCAGTTTAAGTGGAAAAGAGATTTGTAAACACATTTGAAGAGAGAGAGATAACAGAGGGGATGATTAGGCCATACCTAGGGGAGATGGTGGAGCTTCCAAAGCCCTTCTTGGAAGGAACTGAATCCCTCTGGGGACTGGGAGTTGGGTGGACACTCCAGATCAACATGGAAAGACTTGCTGTGTTTGGATAAATACAGCAGCTAATGTATACTGGGAATGTGGGGGTGGGGCAAGTCACAAAGCCATGTCCATGAGGGACCCCAACCTCATCCTGCTGGACACAGGGCACCACTAGGTTATTGTGGTAAGGAAGCACAATTGAGCTTTTATTCTAGAAAGATCTGTCCACTGAAAGCTTGGAATGTGGATGCAGAGGCAGCAGCCATCAGAATCATTCAGCTCAGAGGACCATGGGGGTAGGCTGACTACTGCTGGCCCACTGCAGGTGTAGTGGGGGTCTCCCTGGGCCTTCCCTTGTAGAACACTGGGTGTGAGATGCTCCTTATGAGTATATTTTGAGAATACTTCCCCAGAGGTCCAACCTCTCTATGCTCCCAGTAGGCTGAGAAGCGGGCTACAGGATGACCAGATGGCCAATGATGGGTAACACTGTCATTAACCAGGGTGTATTCACCGGTCTTCCCCACACTATTTACCTTGAGGCTCTACCTTTTACCCATATTCTCACCTCTTTTTACTCTGAACTTGCCATGGCAAACACCCTTCCCTATCACATTCTCAACCTCCACCTGAAATTACCCATTCTCTTCCCTTCCTTAGCCTCCCTAGTGCTACTCCCCACCCCCTAACCAGCATTCCCCCACCTCTAGGCTCAGCTCTCCTCTGTGCTGCTATCACTAAAGGACCCATGAGGCAGCCCTGGCTCAAGATGCAACTCCCCCAGCTTGAACCCAGGCAACAGGGAATATAGCTCAGCGGTATAAGTGCCTGCCTGGCAATTGCAAGGTCCTGAGTTTGATTCCCAATACTAAATAAATAAATAAATAAATTGAACCCAGGTCCTTCACACTGAGCTACATCCCCAGCCCTTTTTAGATTTTATTTTGAGACATGTTTTAAGTCACTAAGTTGTTCAGGTAGGCTCAAACTTTCAATTCTCCTGTCTTAGCCCCTGAGAGTACTGAGATTACAGGTGTACACCACCACTCTTGGCCTCACCCCCAGTTATAGTATATGTCTAGATGTAGCACAAAGCCTTATGTAGTCATGGGAAGGGGTTTCTAGTTTGTGATTGATTCATGGTCCAGTGCTGGGATTATAGGTGTGAGTGCTACATTCACTCTAGTGTGAGTAACCTATATACAATGTAAGGGACAGAAGAGCCTTCTCTTGAACTCCTCATTTTTTGCTCTTGTTGCTTTTGCTGCCTTCTGCCATCATGAACTGTTGCCTCTCTGCCATGCCATCCTGCCTTGGAGCCAGCTGATTATGGACTGAAAGCTCCACAATCTGTGAGCTAAACAAATATTTCCCTCTTTAACTTTGAGAACTGGGTATTTTGTCTCGGCAATGAGAGAAAAGTAACCAAAACATCCCCCTATCTTTAAAAGCCTTTACTTTGTGTGTGGTACTATGAAACTGAACCCACAGCCTCCTGCATGCTAGGCAAACACTGTACCTGTCACCAGTCCTTATTTATTTTCAGACAAGTGCTCACTAAATTTCTCAGATTGGCTTCCATTTGTGATTCTCTTGCCTCAGCCTCTCAAATGGATGCAATTACAGATGTATGGCACCACAGCTTTTTATTCACATTCAGGCCATCCAGAAGCATATTCCACCCATGGCTGAAAATTCATATATAGGGCCTACTGGGTCCCTGCCCCTACCCTGGACCCCTAATCCCAGACTACCAGGCTCTTGCTTCACTCCTCCACAGCTCAACCTACTCCAATCACACCAAGATTCAGCTCCCGCCCATCCTAGGATGGTTGGCATGAGGAAACCAGGATGCAGCATACTTTTCCTTGCCTGCATGATCCGTGGTAGTGGAGGTGGGGTGTTTCAAAGCTATCTGCTCATGAGACCCAAGCATGCCCAGCTCCCAGTGCTACCTGGCAGACTTTTCCAGCTGGACTCCAACCCCCTCTCCTGTTCCCAGGCCCTGGCTCATAGCCCCATCCTCCCACTCTCCCCTGAGAAGGTGGGGGGTGTCAGGCAAGAGCTTCCTTTCCTCTCCTCTCCAGTTTAGCCCTTTATCTGCAGCCATGTGCATGCCGCCAAGGGTTCAAGTTCTGGACCCCTTCCTCAGTCCTGATGCCATCTCCTAGAGATCCTGACTCCCTGTATATTTAATGCTCTTTCTTGGTTGTCTCAGGCAGGCCCCAAAGCAGAGACCCTGAGGCTCAACTCCAGCTCTGCCTCTCCTCCATTTTCCTTTCTTTCAGTTGAATTATTGCAATAGCAGGCTATACTTGGTTGCCCCCATCCCTCCCACCTCTAGGATGTTACTGGCTAGCTGTCAGATCTAACAGACACTGGGCCCTTATCTTGCTCCCTGAAGGACATGCAACCCACTTCCTGGGTTCTCCTCATCACACTGGCTATGATTCCTCTCGTGTCCCCTCAACATCATCTTCCGCATCCCAACCTCTACAAAGTCAAAGAATCCCATGATGCTCTGGTCCCATACCTCTGAGTGCTTCCCAGGTATCTCCTGAACATCTTGCACCTCCATGCTCCATATGAGTCTAGTGCAACTTGGCTCTGACTCCCAGCGCTTCTGCCCAGCTCAGGGCTTGATTTGTCAGTCTTCTACTTGAGATCTTTTCTTCCCCACCCTTCATGACCCAGCCCAGTGATGGTGAACCTTTTAGACCTTTTAATGATAACAAGCAGCCCACTGCAACATTTGTGCCATATGTTCCCCACCACTAACAGCCTCTCCTAGATGCAGGGTAGCTTCAGGAGCTCTGACTGCACAGTACCAACTACAATCCCATGCTACACTGAAGGACTGTCCTTTTGCTGTCCTTTTTTTCACTTGCTCCAGACAATGCTCTCCAAGGCCCTTCAGCCACATCCTTGGCAAGGCTGTCCCCTCATTGGAGCACTAAGCCTCAGCACAGTGTCATGGCTTACACATCTGACTCTATTTCTAGATTGTGGCTTCCACACACAATGCCACTCTATACCCTATGTGCCCTGGGGAAGGAGAAAACAACAGAAGAAAATAGATGGGAACTCAAGAATAATTGCAAACCACTTTGGCCCAAGGTGAAAATTTAATTCTGAAGGCAGAATAACAAGGAGCCTTAGCCAACTTGGGTTAGGCAGTAACCTGCCCCACAGGCATCTTCACATGACTGGAAGGTATACCTGCCTTAGTCCTGAAGCAGCACATAGGAATTTTTCAAATGTTAATGGTGCCTGGCACAGTACTGTGACTACCAAGTAGCTGGTTACAGGGAACTTGATAGTGGGCCCTTTGCTGGTGACACACAATGGCAGGCACTTGCCAGGTACAACAGGGATATAACCATTAATGAGGTATTAGTCATAGCACCCTGGGCCAGCTGACTTGCCTGCTGGATGGATGTTTAGTCTGAGAAGTAGCACCTGAGCCTACACATGGGATCCTGGGTGGGCACTCTGCATCTCAAATTCAGCTAGTCATTCCAAATAGGTTTCTACATCCCTTGCTTAGCCAGACACCGTTCCCTAGCCTAGCCTGGCCCCCACAGGCAGGGACTAGAGCTGGAATAAAGCTCTGTTAACTCAGCATCTTTATCTTCTGCGTTCAAAGCGTCTTCCCATTAGCAGGTCAAGAAAAACACCTACCCCTAGTGCCCAGGGCACGAGAAAGAGAATTCAGTACCATCACAATGTGCCTTGGAAGGCCAGGGACATGAGAGGTTCTTAGCAAGCATTTTCACACCAAATAAGATAACCAGCCACCCAGTATGTAGTTGTGCAGGCTTAATCTTTTTTTTTTTTTTTTTTTTGTCTTTTTGAGACAGGGTCTTGCTATATAGTTCAGGCTGGCCTTGAGCTCATTTTGTAATCCAGGCTGGCCTCTAATTTGCAACGGTCCTCTTGCCTAAACTTCCTGAGTGCTGGGATTACAGGCTGAGCCATCACACCCAGCTCAGGCTTAATCATTTTATTTTATTTTATTTATTTTTTTTCCAGCACCAGGGATCAAACTCACAACCTCGCACCTGCCAGATAGGCACTTAAGCCATTGAGCCAAACTCCCAGCCCTGGTCTTTTGAGGCAGGGTCGCACTATGTAGCTCAGGCTGGCCTTGTGCTTGCGTTGTAGCCCAAGCCAGCCTCGAACTCACAACACTCCTCCTACCTCAGCCTCCGGAATGCTGGGATTAAAAGGCGTGCGCCACCACGCCCAGCTTGGCTTAATCATTTTAAAAGACATTTAAGACACACTTCCTACATGCCAGGGTACTAAGTGCTGGAGGAGAAAAAGGCAAGGCCTGGCTCAGGGCAGCATATTGATTATGGCAATTCAAGGTGCAGGTGCTAAAACTGGAAAGCATAGGGTGTCTCTCCCCATCCCCCATGCCCATTAAGAAAAAAAGACCCAGGGAAGGCTTCCTGGAGCCAACACCTGCCTTAGCTGAATCTTAGAGGGTAAGAAGACTTTAGTCCCAGATAGCAGCAGAGACAGTGTGGGCAAAGGACAGGGCTACGAAAAATACAGCCTGTTTACAGTATGGGAGTTGTATGAGATGAGAGCAAGCCAGTGAATAATTTTTGTGGCTCAGACTAAATGACAGTGCTATAGCTCAGTTCAGAAGCGAAAGGCCTGAGATTCACTGGGCTGCCAAACAACACACAGTGCCCAAGCATACAGAGAGTGAAGCAGAGACACCAAGGTAGAAGTTACTGCTAGTCCTCCATTCTTTTAAGGCTCATAACTTTCAAAGATAAAGGTTAAATCCTTGGAAGGATCTTTTCTGGGAACAAACTATGGAGGGGAATTAATAAGAACAAAAAACACTCCTTTAATCCCAGCACTCGGGAGGCTGAGGTAGGAGGAGTGTTGTGAGTTTGAGGCCGGCTTGGGCTACTACGCAAGCGCAAGGCCGGCCTGAGCTACATAGTGCGACCCTGCCTCAAAAAACCAGGGCCGGGAGTTTGGCTCAGTGGCTTAAGCGCCTGCCCTGGCAGGTGTGAGGTTGTGAGTTCAATCCCCGGTGCCGCAAAAAACAAAACAAAACAAAAAAGAAATCAAGGAAGGGCTCAGGGGGCCTTTTGGTGGGACCCAGACAATGAAGTACACTTAGAACAGCTGACTTGTTTTTTATTGGTAACAGAATAGCCATCAGTAAGCAATCTCTGAGAGTGCCCACCAACAAGGCAATGGACTACCAACAGGCTTTCTGCCTTGAAGACATGCCATTAGGAGTCTGCAGGTACAGCTTTCTTTTCCTCATTCCATATACTCTCCTGAGAATACCTGAAGTCCTGAGCTTAATTTTCAATTAAAACTATAACAGTTTCAGATTAAGAGAAACACCCCAAGTCATGCATAGTGTTATTTCATTACCTGTGAAAGAGACCATGCTATGGCAGGTATGGTGACACATGGCTATAATCACAACTATTTGGTAGGCAGAGGCAGGATGATCTCAAATTTGAGGCCAAACTGGGGAATTTAGTGAGAACCTGTCTCAAGATAGTAAGAGTTTGGGATTTACTTCAGTGGAAAAGTACTTGCCTAGCATGTGCAAGTCCCTGGGTTCAATCTCCAGTACTGCAAAGAAAGAAGGGGGAATACCACCCACGAAGGATGGAGTTGTGCAAACTTAATCATTTTAAGGAGGAAGAGAAAGAGAGAGAGGGAGAGGCAGAGGTGAAGGGAAAGAGAGGGAGGGAGGGGGGAGAGAGAGACAAACTTAATCATTTTAAGGAGAAAGAGAAAGAGAGAGAGGGAGAGAAAAGTAGGAGAGAGAGGAAGGTAGGGAGAGAGAGACAGAGAGACAGAGACAGACAAAGAGACATAGAGACAGAGAGAATGTGAATGTGCATAATACCAGGGTGACTGGAGGGAGGCCACCACTACTAAGCAGTCACATGCTCATAGATGTGCAACAAAGATACTTGCTCACAAACTCATCAGATATCCAATCAACATTATGGGGAGTACAAGAGGGCAGTGGGCAGATAAAAGCTCCTTTGGCAGTATCAGTTTTTCCTAAGCCTCGCCCATGCAGACCCCCTGTGTGGGAGAAAGACTGGAGAGAGAATTACTACATGCTTGGTTTCTGTACCCTCAGTTAATTTCTTCCTAAGTCTTGCCTGATGAGAAACCAAGGTTCTGGAGAGAAAGCAGGGTGACTCTGAAAATTCTGCCATCACTAATCTTTGGGATGACAAGCTTTTTTCTAGAGTTCTAATTTGAGAACATTTTGGGAAAACCAACCAGCAGTCTAGAAGTAAATGAGGTTTTTGAGATTAGTCTCCACCAACCTGGAGGTACCCCAAAAGGCAAATAGAAAATTGAAACATAAAGGTCCCTGGAAGGACAGTGGAACTGTGGTTTGCACCTTTAGTATCTGATATCCACATTTTACTGTAATAAGCAAACTGGTTGTCTCTGAAACAAATAAAAAGTCCTCTACCCTATTCCCATCTGCTAACAAGGCAATGGGTTATTCACAAGTCTTCTGTAGCCTTAAGGACATGATACTAGGAGGGACAGCCTTCTTTTTGCCCCTCTATATACTCTCTTGATAAAATCCAACCCAGTCCCCAGCTTTAACACTACAACACAGGAAGGTCCCCCACTCTCTAGCCCACGCATAGCTCCCTAGATGTGGCCTCTCCAAACTCAAAGTCTTGAGTCTTTCCCAGGCCAGTTCCTTTCCCACAAGCTCTGTGTGAACTATGGCACTGAGCCGCTAGTTATCCAGTCCTGGAAGGTCCCCATTGTGTCTTCCTCCTCAGCTCTTCCTATCCTGGCAGCCACTTGTCTCACAGTATTGCTCTCTTTTTTGTCCTTATGTATCTGTGTGGGCCAGAGGGCCCTCAACTGACCCCTAGTCTCAGTGTAGACATTCACCAGCCTGTCATAGCCATCTTCCATTATCAGAAAACACAAATCTGATCAGGTCACTGTCAAGCGGTGCTCTTCTGGAGGCTCCCACCACTCTCAAAGTAAAATTCAAATTCTTGGGCCTGGCACTTAAGACCTTTCCCAGTCTGCTGCCAGGCCAGCTTCCTATCTCCCCTTTCCTGTCTTCTCTCAGACACCCAGAGGTACTCACTGTCCCTTTCCCAATGGCTGAGGGTAGGACATAAACCTATTACTTCATACAAACCGTCCCAGCTGGGTATGGGAGCACATGCCTATAATCTCATCACTCAGGAGGAAGTTCAAGGTCAGCCTGGTCTACATATTGAGATACTGTCTCAAAAACAAACAAACAAACAAACAAAAATCTAAATACATGCTGTCCCTCCACTCAGAAGTTTTTTTTCCTCACATGTTCTTGGCTCTCCTGACCATTCTTCAAAATGAAGCTCAGGGCTTTCTCTGAATCCCTACACTCTTCTCTACACACATGGTCTGGATAATGATCATTTGTACCTGCAGCAAATTCTTCCCACCTTTTTGGGAGGCATCTATCACTATACCTGTTTTCTCACTGCACTGTAAGCTCCCTCAAGGCCGAGAGCGAATCACACCCACCACCTTGTCTAGCCTCTTCCTCATATGAAATCTGAATTCAACAAGCCCATGTTGAAAGAACAAAGAAACTCATCAGATAACAAACTTAGGCCGGTTCTCAGTAAAAAGCCCAAGGTTCTATTTCTTTGATATTATCTTCATTTAGAAGTTGATGCTGCAGCCACTGAAACTGCTGCTTCAAATTGAAACAGGTTTGTTTCTTGCATTTACAGAGTTGTCACAACAGAAAAGGTATGTTCAATGTTCAAACAGGTAAAACATTGAACAGGGTAAATGTTAAGTGCTTTTTTACAACCTGCTTCATTGTCCCATGTACTTTAAACCAGAAACCATCCAAAAGCAAACACTTAAAACATGTCTTCTGAGGTTGGCTCAGTCTCTAATGAGGATTAGGAGCAACACTGCATGCCCAAGGTCACTGTAACCTGCTGGACAGTCCAGGCAGGCAAGATTAGGGACTGCTAGCAAGGCCCACCTGCACGTGAATTTGCAGGCACACGGGGGTTTATTATTGTTATGAAAACCCTGCTTATGTTACTTCTGCATCCCAGGTCACCCTTAATCCAGTTGAATGCTACTGTACTAGTTCACAAGTTCACATCCATCACTCTGATAACACCACCTTGGTTTTGACAACCACTGAAAGATCCTCTGGCCTACTCCATGCCAGGCAAAAGGGGAACAAAAGTGGTCAGGATGTGGCTCCAGCCCTGCTCACAGAGTAAGACAGAATTCTAAATAGAACACTTGCTACCTAGTATTTTCCATAAAGGCTTTATCTGAGTGCCGAAGAGATTAGGTGAGGATCAGTGTTCAGAATAAAAGGAAACACATGCAGAAGTCATACCCTAGTTTGAACAGTAACTGTAACAGCTTTGTGGTTTCTTGATCAGTTCTTATCTGGGTTGGTCACTCCCTTAAAGTGAAAGAATTCATTCACTTATCTTCAAAGCAATTGAGCAAACATTTACAGATGCCTACTATGTGCTGGGGACAGAGTGAAAATGGAGCTCTTATTTGTCCTCAAATGGATGAAATGGCACCTCATGACATTATGGGATAGTTCTGCAAAATGCTGAGAGTCATCTTCTGACTCTGGAGCAAACACACAGCAAAAGTGTCTTCATTCTCCCTGGGAAGGCAGGCAGATTTCCAGCCTTCCTAGACTCCTGCTGGGAAAAGACAACAACACCAACATCGCCACAACCTCTAACAGCCAGCTTGTGTCTGCATATGATCCAGATGATTTAGATAATCTCTGACCCTTAAAATCAGGCCAGCAAGTCCTCATCCAGGAGGCCTATAGCACAACTGTTTCCACATAGCACTTGATAACAAAGGATTCCATGGTCAGGCTACCAGTATCCCTGACTGTAGGGTATCTGACAGGTATACCCCAAGCTCAGACTGTTCCAGCTTTGCCCTCCAGCTGTGCTTTCTCACGGGTTGGAGATCGCAGGGTCAGGGTCCTTGTTTCTACTTCCCAGGGCCTGGCCTTAAGAAGAGCTGCCGCCTAACACGGTGGTCAGACATGGGGTACCTGCCAGACACATCTCCGAGGCTGAGAAGAAACCTAGGCGTCAGGTAGGTAAGTAGTATGCCATGCTGGGCAAATGATGGGCTCAAAGCTTTAAGTCTCTAAGGGCAGAATGTATCAGACCACGTCTAGAAGAGGACTTCCTACCCAGCAGAGGCGGAAACCGCCCCAAGGAAAGAATGACAAAACGACACTTTCCAAAGACACCTCGCCCTGGGCGGGGAGAGCCGCAGCGGCGGGGCAGGGGGGTGGGAGGTGTGCTGGCTGGCCAGAGGGTAGGGGTCTGGCTCCCGGGCCCCGCGTCACAACCTCTGGGAAGCGCCGGACTCCCAAAACCCTCCGACCCAAGCGGCGCCGCGGCCGAGGTCCATAGCACAGTCCGCTCTGACCCCAGCGCGATGACAGCGGCGCCCCCACTGACCCCGCACCCGACCGCCACGCCCCTGCCTCCCCGCCACGAACCCACCTCCACGCGCCGCGCTGCTCTCCTCAGCTTGCCGCATATCGCCCGCCCTTCTGCGCACGCGCATAGGCGGCCCCACCCCTGCCGAGCACGCGCCGCTGGCCGCCCACCTCGAGCGCCTGGCGTTTCAGCCTAGCCGGCTCTGGGCATGCGCACTGGTCCTCGGAGGCGGCCAGGGCGAGAGCAAGAGCCCTTAGAACAGCGGTACCACACGCAGGGGCAGGCGCTTATGCGCCGGGTAGGGGGAAGAGCTCGGTGAGGCGGCACCTCGAGCATCCAGAATCCGGACAGTTGGCGGGCCAGAGTCGCCCGTCCGCCAAGGTCATGGGGTGGACCTTAACCGCGCATCCTCGATGTCCTATGTAGAGAAAGTGGAGAAGGGGAACTCGGAGCCTGGGAGGTGGGTCCCTGATTAGTGGAGTCCTAAAGCCAAGGCTCAGAGACGCAGCAGACAGCGTCAGCTGTGCGAAAACCAGAGACGGAGACCTGGACACCTGACTGGCAGACTGGCCAGAGCCAACGTGCGGACCAGAGACCCACCGAATTTGACAGAGGCAGCGCCCTCTGCAAGAGGCAGGGGATTCTCAGTACGCGGAGCGGAGTTGGGTCACCCACCCCATAGAAATCCACAGTCGTCCATGGTGGCCTCAGTGCCTTAGAGGTCAGAATGCTCTCTGTCGGTCACAGCATCAGGGGTTTGACTCACAGTGGCCTCTGGATGTTCTCAAAACCCCTGAGGGGTCTCAGCATCACAAAAGGACTCAGCCTTATGGGGGTATCAGATGCCAAGTTGTCCCTTGTACAGAACAGATAGCGCATGTGTGAATGTGTGTGGGGGATGGCTTATCATGGAAGCCTCTGGGAGTTACAGCTGTCCAAGGCACCTCCCAGCAGCTCTTTGAGCTATCACTTATCTCTGTGTGACCCAGGCATGAGGCACCAAGGGAGGGAGAATGTGGGGGCCCAGATGGCTGCGTGCCCGACACAAAAAGCAGTTGGGTACGCAGGTGACCACGCGCCGCTTTGTGGAAGCAGCGCCACACTCTTGCTCCGCCAAGAACTCAGGCTGCTCCGCAGCGCCCCCGTCGCTCGCGCCGCTGCAGTCTTCGCAGACGCCGTGTCCACGCGTCCCTCCAGGGCAATACGAGACTCCCACGGGCAGCGCTGAGCCCAGGTCCCCGGCCCCCGGCGGCGGCCCCCGGCCCGCTCCCCAACAACAAGTAGCGGCGGCCGGGAAGTAGGCGCGGGCAGCCGCAGGCCGCGTCGCCAGCCGGCACCCAGAGCGCGTTGCTCCCGCGCCGAGCGCGCTCCTCGCCACTCCGGAACACTGCAAGCACTGCCACCGGGAAGCGCGTCCACGCGCCGTGTGCCTCACCGTGCGCGCTCACCGCCACCTGTACAGCTGCGAGGAGGGCGAAAGGAGGCGGGCTCAGGCGGGTCAGGGCTGGTGAAGCTTGGGGCCCTGCAGGGAGGACACAGGACACCCACCCAGGACGAGGAGGACACAAACGGGAATGGGTGAAAGAGCAAGGGCAGGGTCAGCAACAGTGGGGGACTTGAGGGACTGATACATCTTGGGGCCCAGCAAGGGTAGGGAGAAATTAGGGGAAGGAAGGTGAAGGACCTGGGCTTGAAGTCCTGGGGCAGCCTACCATAGTCCTTCCGGCAGAACTTCTTCAGGCTGATGCGGTAGCTGCCATGGGTGGGTCTGCAGTGGGACTCGCAGTCTAGGGAGAAATGGAGGATGCTGGCAGATTCCCAGGCCCCCATCCTGTTCCCTCTCCTGCTTGAACCTATAGCTCCCTCCCCAAAGATCATACCAGTCTGGGACCCTATTCCTTTGTCCACTCACCCTGTGGCTCCACAGGGCTGTTCTCAGTAGGTCCAGGGGCCGGGGTCTCTGCAGAGAGGATGGGAAAATGGCCTGCAATGAGGATGTAGGGCAATCTTCAGGCCTCAAGGGACAGACAGGCAACAGCCAGGAGCTGAGGTGGCTGAGACAAGGCAGAGTCACTCACTAACACAGGGTGCCACAGGTGAGCGGCTCTGCTGGAAGCCAGGAGCACAGCGGTTGCAGGTGAGGCCAGTGACACCATCCTTGCAGGGACACTGGCCTGTGGTCTGGTTGCAGGTTTTGCCAGCAGCACCAACGGGGTGGCAATCACAAGCTGAGGGCAGAGAAGGGAAGGGATTGGTCAGAGGATCTTGGAAAATGAGAGTATGACAGCATGCAGGTGGCAGGCTCACCTCTGCAAGCACGACGGTCATTCAGAGCACGGCCTGGGTCACGATAGAAGCCCTCCCGACAGTAATGGCAGTGACGACCAGCAGTATTGTGCCGGCAATTGAGGCAGACTCCTCCACTGCGGCGGCCAGACAAGCGGTACAACTCCATGTTGAAACGGCATCGGCGGGCATGGCCATTGCAGGAACAAGCTGCAGGGAGGGATGCGTCAGGGGCTGGCCTGCCTGGTCTGAGGTCCCCAGGCCACCCTCCAAGGCCTCACCAAGGCAGGCGTGGGCTTCCCTGGTCGTAGCCCGCTGCCATGGCCTGTCGCAGTAGAAGGGCTTGCAGCGGCCGCAGTCAGGGCCCTCTGTGCCGTGTCGGCAGTCGCAGATCAGGTGGCCCTGAGCATCCAGCAGGCACCGTGAAGCATGCCCATTGCACTTGCAGCGCCCGCCCACCTGCAGTTCAGTGGCTGAGTAGGAGTAAGGGACTATACCATCCAAGTCCCTGGTATCCCCTGACATAGTAGGCCTTGTGAGCAATATGCGGATATCTGTGGCGGTCACCCAGTCTTGGAGCACCGGGCTGCTGTCCAGATCCAGGCCTGGTGGGCTGCCATCCTGCACGCTGAAAGCCATAAGGCCACCACCATCAGGGTGGGCCTGGGGTGCAGGGAAGCACAGGGCTTCAGGCCCTGGGCCAACAGGGCCATCCGATGGAGCAGGTGGACGCCCGTAGTCCAGGCCACAGTGGGAGGAGAAGAAGCCAAGCGGAGTCCAGCTGTGGCCATGGTCCTGGGACTTGAGCAGGGCCACTGAGGCTGGGGGAGCTGAACAGAAGCGCAGGCTCACGAAGACCAACTCAAAAGCCTTGCCCAGGGGCACTGTGAGAGTCACATTGAGGGGCACTCGCTGCAGCACTTCAGAGCGCCAGCACACAGAGCTGGTTGAACTCCCAGCCAACGTCAGGAGAGCAGCAGGGTGTGCCTGCAGCGGGTCTGAGGTGTCACAGGCTCGAGTGGCCAGCCGCCCGCATGTGCTGGACGCCAGTACCTCACGGCCCAGGGCTGCATTCACCAGGCCGGGCATGCAGCCTCGGGGTGCACCCCCCTCCTCATAACAGGGGTCAGCAGGCGCGGGTGGCCCCAGGCTCATCGCAATGGAGAGCGTGCCTGAGGCCAGCAGCAGCACCCAGGGCCAGCTGAGCATGACTGAAGCACTGAGGGTCAGTCAGCCAGCCAGGGCCCTGCAACTCTGCCCTTGGGGAGGGAGAACTGGTCCTAGACTCTGCCTGCTGGCCCGCAGTGTGGTGCAAGCAGAGCCCCCAGGCGGCCCCAACCCAGAGGTGGGAGCAGCTGCGGGCTGCCCCAGGCGGAGCTCAACTGTGGAGATGTTGGCGTGTCCTCCTGCTGGGCCTAGAGCGTTGACAGGCGTCGCCGGTGCCTCAGCCCGCGGAGGCCCCACCCGCTGCCCAACGCGCGCACTCACCCACCGTGGGCCAGGAGGATCAGGGTTCCTGGCCTCCCGGGAAGGGCCGAGGGCAGGCAGGGCCTGGGGCGCACGGCAAGAGCCTCCTCCCAGCTGTAGCAAGGGTGGGCGAGCTGTGCCAGGAAGGGGTGGGGGGGCGCAGCAGTCACGGCCCGAGCCCAACCAGGGGCGGGGCTGCTCCAGTCGGGAAGGAGGGAGGGAGGGAGGGAAGGGGAGGGGTCCTCGTCTGCACCGCGGGAATCAGAAGCAGATTCAGATGTAGGCTGGGCCAGCGGCGAAGGGGGCTGGGAGGCCCAGGAGCCGGGGGAGGGGCTTGAGGAGACTGGAATGCGTTGGCGGAGGGACCTGGAGAGGGGAGCTCAGCCCTCCGGCCCGTGGGGGACCACCCAGCAGGGTCCCAGGCCATGTCTGCCCTTGAGGTTGTGCCATGGTGCTGGGCTGGGAGGACTGGGCCATTGCCTCACTGAAGCCCATCACATTGGGAGGAAGGCCCTGGTTCTGATGATTGAGCGCTGGATAGCCGTGGGTGGGAGAACCAAGCAGAGCTAGTGGGGTCTTGTCCCCAAGGCTGCACTCTGCTCTCCCAGAAAGAACCCAGGGTTGGAGTGAGGTCTGATTTTGAATCCAAGTTGCACCAATTTCTGGCTATGTAGCTTGGATTCCTCAGTTTGCCCATTCACCAAATTGTGATTCAGCTTCCTCTGTGGAGCTAGCTCCTTGAAGGATCTTATGAGCACATGTAGAAATCAGTTCTAAACTGAGAAATCTACTAGGGCAGATCTGAGCTCAGCTGGATAAAGCCAAGCATCCCTGAATCTTAGAATGTCTGGTTTTGTCACCATTGTGAATCCAGAAGTGGGAGCTAACAGGGAAGAAATGAATGCTCTAGGAAGGTGGGACAGCCCACTAGGGGGACCCTTAGGGTTCAGACTTTGGTCAGCTCTTGAAGAACACTATGGAGGGGTAGAGGGTGAGGTCTGACCCATGTGGAGGGGCTTGTCACAAATGAACATGTCAGAACCTTTATCCTTCTGGCCCACACTCCATCAGGTCTGGGCAGGGAAACAGGCAGAAGCCAAGCAGAGGGATCATTTGGGACAGAGAAACCCTCTTCTCTACCACCTTTAGGTCCTTGACAGAGGACCCCAAGAAGTGTTAAGTGTTGGCTCCAGGTAGAGGGTACAGGGAACATGTTACACCTCCAGAGAAGCCCTGATGCATGAATTCCTACAATTTTGTAAGGAAGGCTGACTCCAGGTTGGGCCCTGCAGCTAGCTAATGGAGGAGGCTACATGGACATGGCTCTGTAAGCAGAGCTGCCATTCTGGACCAGGACAGAGGGCTGTAAAGATCAAAAGCAAGAGGAAAAGCAGCAGAAGTGTGCTATTTGGGAGAGGAAGAGAAAAAGGACATTGGAGCCTCCCAAGGCAAGCCGAAAGGACAGAGGGAGCAGGAGGGCCTGATAGGGTGCTGGCCACCTGGCTTGCCTCCTGGACCAATTGATTCTCCTCATCCCAGCACTTTCTTGGGCCTGACATCTATACATGCAAGGATGGGGATGGGTATGAGCCTGGAGGGCTAAAGGGACTACTGGCCAGCCTCTGCATGTCTAGTAGCCATTACTGCTCTTCAGTTTCACAATGAATGAAAATAAGCAGTTGTATGCTGGGCATAGTGGCACACACTTGTAATTCCAGCACTTGGGAGGCTGAGGTAGGAGGATCACTGTGAGTTTGAGGTCAGCCTTGGATATATAGCAAATTCAAGTGCTGCCTTCATTATAGAGAGAGATCCTGCCTCAAACGAAACAAAACAATAAAAAGCAAGTAAGCTGCTGTGGGCTTCTGTTCTGCTCTCGGATGGGTCATGTTCAGGAAGAATCCCAATCACCCTCTTCAAGGTCCTTCTTGACCCCACTGGGATATAAGGATCCCTGGTGGGCACATAGGGGCTGAGGGCTATCATTTGGGAGAAAGGCCCAGGCCTGTCACAGGGACCCCACTGAGTTCATCTCCCAGGAAAGCCAGGCTGTCCCTGAACTTCGGGACCACTGCCAGAGTTCCTGAAGCCATCTTTCTTTGTCTAGTCTCCCTGTGAGCTGGGGTTTACAGAACATCTGGTAGCTTCTGGTGTGAGTAAAGTAGGTGATGGGTTCAGTGATGATCACCTCTGCTGTGGGAGAAGGCTAGGGCCCACAGGGCCACTCTGTCACCAGATCTTCGGGGATATAGATTCCCTCCATGGATTTACCCTTTGCACATACTGTTTGGGGTTCTCAGGGCTGCTCTCTCAGATGGTGTAATGGGAGCTGGAGAAAGCCTTTCCCATAGTCTATGGGTGAGGCCCATTTCTCCCAATGGATACAGCCACCTGTCCCAGACCCTTATGCTGCCCACCTTTCCTGTCTCTGCTGCACTCCTTTTCTCCTCACCTGCAACTTTAGGACAGTGCTACCACCCCCTAACTCAGCATGACAGCTAGTGGCTTAGGGGCACAAGCAGTAGGGAAATTTTATAAAAAGTGGAGGGCTTGACAGTCCCAGACCACAGGGGCTATCGACTGATGAAATAATTCCAGGCCCAGGCCAGGACTTATTGTCCCCTCCAGACTTGCAAACCACAACTTGTTCTCTTCTTGTACAAACTTGTTTTTTTTTCTTTTTTTAAAGACAGGGTCTCACTATGTAGTTCAGGCTAGCTTTGAACTCACTATGTAGCCCAGGCTGACCTCGATTTGAGGTGATCCTCTTGCCTTACCCTCCAAGAGTGCTGGGGATTACAGGTTAGCACCACCATGCCCAGTTTTTGTAAACATTTGTCATGTGTATATTATGCCTTGAGGGCATACAGTACATGCCCCAGTCGACAGTGGTCACACCAGATCCACGTTCTACTGCCACGTGGGGACTGGTGCTTGGAGGCTCCTATGCACACAGGCTCCCATCCACCCAGCTCTCAGCCAGGCCTACTTTGCAGTGCAACCAGCTCTGTGTGCCAAGATAAATGGTAAAAGGCAGTTCTGGGTGGAGGGAGAATTATGAGCGGCCAGCACAGGAAACAGGCCCATAGCCCCCCTCCGCGGGGGGCTTCCAAAAGCCATGGTTTAGGGAAGGGGCTCCGATGATACTCATGCACATGGGAGGATTGGGCCCTATGCTCGAGCTCAGAATGTCTTCTAATCCAGGAGGTTGCCACACCCAGCCCTCGAGGGCTGCCACGCACTAGCCTTGGGCGTGGTTCAGGCAGGGTCCATGCGGTGAAGTGCAGCACCAGCCAGTAAGGCTACAGCTCCGAAGGGCAGGACCGCAGTATGGCCAGGAGTACCCCACACCATGGGTGGCCAAGAGTAGAATGCGCAAGACCCAGTGGGGAGTGGGGAGTGATAGCTCCAGCGTGATCAGGCCGCTGACCAACTAGGTGGCAGCCATGAAGAGGTGGAGTGGGGGCAATCACTGCAGCCTCAACTTTCGCTCAGAGCTGACTGGATGACACCCAAGACACTAGGGAGTCCTGCAGCCACCTCCAGCTTTGGTGGAGAAACCCTTAGTTGCACTGAATCCCACTTGGGGCCTACTCACAAATAGGCCCTCACAATGCAGTTCTCTCCAGAGCACCTTCCTGCCCAAGGCCCTTGTACACTGACGGTAATCTGTGGAACACCCCCAGAGCCCTAGATTGGCCCCAAAATGGGTGGACTGTCAAGGAATATGGATTCCCATTGTGTCTGGCCAGGGCAGAGGTGAACAGTGGCCTTGCTTACTGTGATGTGGGATATAGGGAGTGCAGGACATTGAACTAGGAGGTACAGGGGCAATAAACTAATCAGACCAGTTGATGAAATAAACTGAGTTGCTGGGTGTGGTGGTGCATTCCTGCAACCCCAGCACTCTAGAAACTGAGGCAGGTTCAATCCCTGGTACAAAAACAAACAAAACTGAGGCAGGAAGATCACTGCCTACACAATAAATTCAAGGCCAGCCTAAACTACAGTGTAAGACCCCATCTCAAATTAAACAAAAAACTCCAGGTAGGCTGCCTGCTGTGGAAACTGACACAGTATAGTAATTGTGGTGGTGTTCACCCTGGAAATTACAGGGTCCTCCAGATGAGAGCACCTGTGCGTAAGTTCTGCAAGGAGTAATGGAGCTGCCAGGAGGAATTGGTTGGCTAATGGTGGCAGGAAGGGACAGGTGATCTGGCATGCTGGGTACCAGCCTACTAGGATGGGGCAGGCCACAGACTCCTTTCTTGGATCATCATTCCTTGGGAGCTACCCCAGGAGGAACCTTTCAATGCAATGGGGGCCACAGTTTTTCATTTTCTACTTTGGACTGTCATCTGGATCCTACCAACCCTCAAACCTGGGACTCTCTGTCAGATGGCATGTTTGGCTGAACTGTGAGGCTCCAGATAGCTGTCCACACAAGGTGGAAGTGTTCCAGCTCTAAAGAATGTGTAAGCAGTTGGTGCTCAATAGATTCACATTTAACACCAAGTGCCACAGCCTAGGCTAATACAAGACTCGGCCCACTGCTAGAGATGCATTTTACTATTAGCATACACCAGTCACATAGGGTAACAGCCGCTACCCTATTTGATGGTGGTGAGGATGGTGGTGAGGAATTGAGGCTTAGAGTTCTTAAGAATCTTGCTGAAAGTCTCACAGTAAGAAACAAGACATGATGTAAACCCAAGCCTGGGGCTGCAACCCTGATTCCTGCCCTTTATAGGCTTCTAGGGGAAATGATAATTCCTTTCACAGAGAATAGGAAGTCTCAGAGCAGGTGACAAAGGGCCTTTCCCCTGAAAGAGACTTCACTGGGGAAAGGAGGCCACATTACCAGCCAGAGAATTGGTACCAGGAGGTGCAGGGCACAGGCAATCAGGAGTCAGTGGGGAAAGCTGGGATGGCTGTGGGCTGAGTGACCAACCTATTCTCCAATGTGAATTAATGGCTTTTTGTTTTTGTTTTTTTTTTTTTGCGGCACCGGGGATCGAACTCACAACCTCGAACTCACAACCTCGCGCCTGCCAGGGCAGGCACTTAAGCCACTGAGCCAAACTCCCGGCCCTAGTTTTTTTTTAAGGCAGGGTCGCACTATGTAGCTCAGGCTGGCCTTGCGCTCGCGCTGTAGCCCAAGCCGGCCTCGAACTCACAACACTTCTCCTACCTCAGCCTCCCGAGTGCTGGGATTAAAGGTGTGCGCCACCACGCCCGGCTTGGCTTTTTGTTTTTTGATAAGCCTGGTGCAACTCTAGGTACTTGGCAAGAGGGTGGTGGTGGTGTTTCAGACATGCTGAGGAAAATGCTCACCTTGAATAGCCTTGCCCCATCCCTCATGTAGAGATTCATAAGCCTTTTTTTTTTTTCCCCGGCACTGGGGATTGAACTCACAACGTCCCACCTGTCAGACAGGAGCTTAAGTCGCTGAGCCAAACTCCCGGCCCTGGTTTTCTGAGGCAGGGTTGCACTGTGCAGCTCAGGCTGGCCTTGCGCTTGCGTTGTAGCCCAAGTTGGCCTTGAACTCACAACGCTTCTCCTACCTCAGCCTCCCGAGTGCTAGGATTAAAGGCGTGCGCCACCATGCCCGGCTGAGATTCATAAGCTTGATCAATTTACTTCATACAATTTTTTTCTTAGAGACACGGTCTCGCTAGGTAGCCTAGGTCGGCCTTGGACTGCCTCACCCTCCCAGGTGTTGAATTACGATATGTGCCACCATCTCCAACTTCATCACTCTTGATTAATGAGACTATAAGGAAATAAAAACTATAAAGGACCCTCTAACAAACTCTACTTTGGTATGATTTAAATAGATATACTTCCTAAAGTAGTAGTTTTAATATAAAACCAGTTTTTAGATCTACAGTGAGAAAACAAAGACAAAACCCTCCATCCCCACATTGGTTGCTGGGTCCCAGGAAGACAGGAAGCTGAGCCTTGACCAGCAGGTTTGGCCATGGTGAGAAGTGAGGCAGCCCACTCTCCCCACCTTGGACACAGTGAGGTGCGGGTCCTGGATCAACCAAACCAGGGAATTCTCAATCCCAGTTCACTTTACTCCAGCCAGAGGGGGCTTCCTTTCCTCAGGGTGCCAAGACCTGGGGTGTAGGCTCAGTCAGTAGGATCTTCTTGAAGGACTGTGAGGAAGCGCTCACCTCCCTCGCAGAGCAAGCTATGGGCAGCTCGGCATAGCGCCAGCCAGGGTTGGCCCTGTGGCTTCTGGGTGCTCACCAGGGGGAGAAGTTCAGCCATCAGGACCTAGGAGCAGTAATGCCATGGTCTTAGTGGGGACCTGTTTCAGCTGCTAGCCCAGGGCTCCAACAGGCAGGAAATCCTGGGAAAAATTTCCATGCTCCAGCTTTCCTTCCTCCTAAGGCACCACACGTCCAGGGCATGCAGTGCATCTGGGGCCCTTCTTAGCAGGCTGGGGTTGCTTAGTTATTCATGTCACCCCAGCGGGTCCTGGGAGAGGACCCCAGTAACTCCCTAATCTGGGGTTTCCTTTTCTTGGGCCAGTCTTCTGCTTGGTGTTTGCTCCCCAGGAACCCAGTGCACATCCCTTCACCTTCTGCTCTGCAAGTACCTTTTCCAGGTGGACCTTCTGCTCCAGCATGGCCACCCGCAGCCTGAGGGTTGCCAGGGTCTTCAGCTCTTGGGTGCTAGAGTAGAGAAGGAGCTGGGGACCCCAAGAAGCGCGTGCATGATCTCCAGAGGGCAATGAGGCCTGGAGAGGCCTCCCCATGAGACTAGGTCCTGGCAACTGTTCTGTCAGAGCTGTGAAGATCAGAGGACATGGCCTTATGGGGTTGCAGCCAGGCCCAGGCCCTCACATCACTTTAGCCATGGCAGGGGCTCTCCCCTAAATTATCCCATCCCATAATCCCAAGCCTGTCTTTCCAGGTACCTGTTCCCCACCCCTAGCTCACCTGGCTTTTTCTTTTGGTATATTGGAGATTGAACCTAGAGAGCACTGAGCTACATCCCAACCCTCCACAACCCCATTTTTGAGACAGTCTCCCTAGGTATTCCAGGCTTGTCTTGAATACACTATGTAGCCCAAGTGGGCTTTGGACCTCAGGCCCTCCTGCCCCAATCTCCTGGAAGCTGTGTGCTGAGATTATAGGTATGTACCACTATGCCCACTTATTTCCTTTTTATTTGGATACAGGGTCTTGCTAAGTTGCTCAGACTGGCCTCAAACTTCTGATTTCCTGTTTCAACCTTCTGTACAGCTGGGATTACAGCAGTGTACCATCACACCTGGCTTGCTTGCCTTTAAAAGGTGAAAATCCACGCTTTCAGAACAGTCCAGTGTTTGGCAGTGTCGTGGGCCTGCCTGGGCTTGGTATAGCAAGGACAGAACTTTGTGGAGTCACCCTTTACCTCCTGGGTTTCCTTTTTGTTTTTGGAAACAGGGTCTTGCTATATAATCCAGACTGACTTTGAACTTGCTAAGTAACCCAGGTTAGCTTTAAACTTACCATTCTCCTGCCTCAGCCTCCTGAGTACTGTGATTACCAGTTATGTGCCATCACACCTGGCACCTGGCTTTTTTTTTTTTTTTTTTTTTTTTTTCCGGCACTGGGGATCGAACTCACAGCCTCACACTTGCCAGACAGGCACTTAAGTCACTGAGCCAAACTCCCAGCCCTAGTTTTTTTTGAGGCAGGGTCGCACTATGTAGCTCAGGCCGGTCTTACGCTCGAGTTGTAGCCCAAGTGATCCTCGAACTTGTAACGTTCCTCCTACCTCAGCCTCCCAAGTGCTGGCATTAAAGGCGTGCGCCACCACACCCGGCGACACCTGGGTTTCTTTTCTGTGCTTATTTGTGACTTTCTTGAGCCTGACTTTGTTTTTGACAGATGACAGATCTTCACTCTTAAAATTCGTACTTAAAAGATTCAAAAGAGCTGGGCACGGTGGCACACAACTGTAAACCCAGTTTTTTCAGAAACTGAGACAGAATTTTTTTTGGGGGGGGGTACCAGGAATCAAAATACGCTTGCCAGGCAGGTGCTTTACCACTGAGCTAAATTCCCGGCCCTGACAGAATGATTTTAAGTTTGAAGCCAGCCTAGGCCATTTAGCAAGATACTCTATCAGATTAAAATAAAAAGGGCTGGGGTAATCCTAGCACTTGGAAGGCTGAGACAGGAGGATTGCTGGTTCAAGGCCAGCCTGGGCTACAAAGTGAGTTCAAGTCCAGCCTGAACTACACAGCAAGATCCTGTCTTTTTTTTTTTTTTGGTACTGGGGATCAAACTCACAACCTTGTGCTTGCCAGGCAGTCACCTGTGCTGCTGAGCTACACCCCTGGCCCACAAGATCCTGTTTTTTTTTTTTTTTTTTTTTTTTTTTTTTTTTTTTTGTGGCACCGGGGATTGAACTCACAACCGCGCGCCTGTCAGACAGGCGCTTAAGTCACTGAGCCAAACTCCCGGCCCTGGTTTTTTGAGGCAGGGTTACACTGTGTAGCTCAGGCCAGCCTTGCGCTCCTGTTGTAGCCCAAACCGGCCTCGAACTCACAACGCTCCTCCTACTTCAGCCTCCCAAGTGCTGGGATTAAAGGCGTGCGCCACCACACCCGGCTAAAAGAAAGGTTAGATCTTTTTTTTTTTTTTTTTTTTTTGCAGCACCGAGGATTGAATTCACAGCCTTGCGC